>SMSR01006131.1:0-22758 GCA_019453355.1 Ceratina japonica | reverse complement strand
AATCGTTCGCTTCTACACCGTCGAACACTTTGTTGTTGTATTTTTTTTTAATTTCTAAATAAAGAACAGAACGGATGAAACAGTGTTCCGTGTTCAGTTTGACTGAGAAAACATTTATTAAAAATACTAACTTAGTTAATAATACATTTTTCGCGGAATATCGCATTGTTCACTTATTTACATTCATCTGAACTTTTGCATTATCATTTTAACGAGAGTCGTGTACAAGTATACAAAGTAGATTAGTAGTATTCTTCCTAGCGTTTAGTGTCTGATAAAAAGATATATGAAATTGTTGTACGTACAAAATATGTACAGTCTGTCTCGAAGTCACGAATATTGCTGTACGCTGTGTGTGCAGGAAACGTTCCAATCTTACGAGATTGTACTAGAGAAAAAGAACTAAAAAGATGAGATTTGTACAAATGATTGAAGAACGAGCGATACGGTAATACATAAATAACATCCGTAAAAGCGTAGTTACCACCTTTGGTTACGTATAGAGTCGTATAAAAAATTATGAAAGGATATCATGCGTGGTACGATACATATACACATACGTATTACATTGTGTATCTGGTCGCGTGCCGCGTGCATTCACACACATTCCTATTCCTATATAGTACTTGTCCTTTCACAGGTAATTCGTGTATACACTTGGTTAAAACGTCTTATTTACACACACACTTATTTGGTTTGTGTTTTANTCGCAGGTTCATCCGGAGTTCTGTCTCTCTTTCAGGTTCGCAGTCAGAAACTGGTATCTTCGATTCGACGACTAAACAAACGATCAATGATTAATTACAGGTCGACGGCATTGAAAATAATAAGTTGCACACGATCCGATACGAGAAGTTCCCTATTAGTTCAGCAAAGTTTTTAAGAGATGGCACGGAGGTGTTGGTCGGTTCACAATATCATCCTCATTGTCACTCGTACAATTTGTTGACTGGAAAGACGCACAGAGTCCAATTGCCACATGGGATAACTAACATGCGGGTGAGTACGACGATTGCTCTGTTGAAAGGGAATAAGACGTTCAAACGAATTATTTAGAAATACGAAGTGTCTCCGGATGGAAAATTGCTAGCTCTCTGCGGACGATCAGGTGAAATTTACTTACTGGCAGCTTCGTCCAAGGAACTGATCGGTACTTTGAAGATGAACGCGAAGTGCAGATCGTTGTGCTTTACGCCGGACGGTAGAAGGCTTGTTACACACGGCGGTAAGCTCTCTGCCAAAGCATATTTTTAAATTTCGTACGTCGAGTTCTAATTCTTCTTTCCCTCCAATTGAAGACAGCAACGAAATGTATGTTTGGGACGTGAACAGTCGCAATTGTCTTCACCGAGCCGTGGACGACGGATGCTTGTCCTGTACGTCCGTCGCGATGTCTCCAAGTGGTCAGTTTTTAGCGACGNTACAAAATATGTACAGTCTGTCTCGAAGTCACGAATATTGCTGTACGCTGTGTGTGCAGGAAACGTTCCAATCTTACGAGATTGTACTAGAGAAAAAGAACTAAAAAGATGAGATTTGTACAAATGATTGAAGAACGAGCGATACGGTAATACATAAATAACATCCGTAAAAGCGTAGTTACCACCTTTGGTTACGTATAGAGTCGTATAAAAAATTATGAAAGGATATCATGCGTGGTACGATACATATACACATACGTATTACATTGTGTATCTGGGAGTGCGCGTGCATTCACACACATTCCTATTCCTATATAGTACTTGTCGTTTCACAGGTAGTTCGTGTACGCACTCGGTTAAAACGTTTTATTTACACACACACTTATTTGGTTTGTGTTTTAAGTTTTCAACGTCAGCTCAAACAGCGAGCTTTGATAGGTCTTTGCGTAAATCTACTTCTACGAACGGCTAAAGAGATCCCGGACGAACTTCCACTGCACAGACCATGGAAAATACATAGCCAGTCCAAGTAGCAGCGCAATGCATAGGACGCATCTGAGGTGGAAATAGAGAGAGAGAGAGAAAGAGAGAGCGCGCGAAGATAGTCCGGAATTATTCCAGTCACTCGTAAACTCAATCGTTACGGCTGGCCTTCTACACGTACGTTCAAGGCACACGTCCGTTAGCTCGCCACTATCGCGCGCGCGCGTATGTACGTATAACTATATACATATATATAGTTTCTCTTTGACCTGTTGGCCGTTCTAAGAAATCGTCGGTTCAAGTCTTTGTCCCCTTCCTGAATTTAGAAGAAGTTACTACATTAATTTGTTCAGTTCCTATACTCCTTTGGTGAACAGGCGTGAGCAACACTAGCTATTGGTCCCCAGCGGTCGTCGCGAGAGCACTGGTATCGCCGCTGCTGCTCTCCACTATGAGCATTACGGTTTCCGCGGCACCTCTTACACATTCCACTTGATGTCCCGCCCAGTCCTTGCGCTGGCAAAACGTAGAACAATAAGGAGTTCGTCTACACAAGGAACATTCTGCGAATGCTTCCCTGTTGCAGTTGGCACACTAAACATTGTGAAACAGAGCGGGGAACAGTGGGTAAACAACGATAGGCAGAGGAGAGGTACTCAAACATTCATTATACCTAGTTTCGGTGTTTACCTTTTTATTATGAGCATCCGACGCCGGCTGCAGTCCAACGTCGATCACGTCCCCTCTGCCTCCCAACTGTGCTACTAACGCTTGTTCTCTCCTCTGTTGCCTGTTCGCTTCCTTAGCTTCCTCCAAGGTACGTCGAAACTCATAAGCCAGCTTCAACATTTTATTGGACATCTCGTCCAACTTTTTGAACACATCGTCCACGCTTTGCCCGGACTCGGTCTGATGTACATTTTGGACGACGGCGTCCTGATCTTGTGGTGGCTGTTGAACGACCAATCCGTCTGTAGAGACGAACTGAGGCCACACTTCTTTATCAGGTACAACGACTTCGCCGTCGCTCTCGTCGTTATTGCTACCGTCGCGTGAGTTATCACTTTTATGTTTGCGCGACGGTGTTTCTCCGTCGGACGCGTCCCTGGCCCTTCGTCTCCGTTTATAGGGCGTGAACAACCTCACGGGTCCGGTCTGAAGCATAGAGATACACTTTAAACGAATGTAAATGATTTAAAGTAATGTGAAAGCAACGTGACGTACTAACCGCGCTGTCGTCGTCGCAACACGCGGCGCAAGTGCAAGAAGTAGCGTGCGGTTTTAAGATTTGCTCATCGATCAGGGTTTGTAAACTTCGTCCACCGAATCGGATGCTCCGCTTCCAATCTTTACTCGAGGCCCGCCCGCAGATCGCTTCGAATTCGCTCGGCGTGTACCAGTCTTGTCCAAGTTTGATGCACCTTCCCCTGCCTCCGGAACCGAATCTACTTTTGTGCAGCTCCGCGTTCGTATTCTTACATCTAACCGGTAATACTGCTAAATTGGCGGACTCCGACCAAGTGCATATCGGTTGGGTAGTGGCAGTGGAGACATGAATCTGTTCCGACTCGGGTTCCTCCGTGCTATTTTGAATTACAATGTGCGTGGCTTTTAATTCTCCGTTCCACCTGAGAGGGTCCGAATCTTTGTCGTGGCGCGGTTCACAAATGAAACCGTTGTCGACGCATAGCATCTGCTTGAACTGTCCAGAGCCGGGCAACTGTAAAAGAGAAAGAGCCCGGGTCGTGACGGAGGAGCGACACATCGGGAGGATTGGCGGGACCTGAGTTGTGAAAATTGATATGCAAAACTAATGCATTGATCATTATTAAAATAATGAGTAATGCAAATGTAATGCATTAATACGAATGTAATGCATTGACCATTATCAGAATAATGCATAATGCAAAAACTACGTTGATCATTATTGAAGTACATATATACGTGTTTGTACGTATATATATATATAACATATATTTAATACGTATATAGATCAGTATATTAATACAAAAGTACGAAGCAAAAATTCGCACGCTTCCATTAATATCTCAATCATTTTTAATGAAATATCGTTAAACAGTGATCGACAGCAAGTAATTCTCGTTCTTTTGGTGCTGGTTACGTTAAAAGAAGCTTCATTGATTTCAATAATGATCAATGCATTACTTTTGCATTACACATTACTTTAATAATGATCTTAAAAATAGACAATGCATTAAGAAAGAAAATGTATTATTTACAACCCTGAGCGGGACAAACGAGTGGTAAGCCTAAGTGAGCGCCTCGGCGTTAATATCGCGTTATCGCCTACGCTATGCGCATCGATGTATGGTTCGCGTGTGTGCGTGCACGTGATTAGCATTACCCCACCTCGTCTCTCTCGCTCTCTCTCTCTCTCTCTTTATTTATCTCCGTTCTTGTAATAATCGTTAACGAGAGAATCGACAGGAGCCAGTGAGTGTTGTGAGTACTCGGCGACTAAACTCCCAGGGGGGAAAGTTAAAGAGCCCGTTCTAATCTCGACGCACCTGCAATTGATCGGACGTGATGACGTTGAAGGTCGTGCCGTTGCTCGAATTCGCTACACCGATGATAGAACCAACGGGTAAAGAAACCGGCACACCGACTCCTGGGACACCAGGAACACCCTGTACGGGGGTGACGCTCGCCGTCACGGCGACGGGATGCGCCTCGTGCTCGGTCGTTAGGGCAGACGCCTCCTCGGTCTCGCTCGTCAACGGTTCGGACATGTCCGGTAGCACGGCGACACTTTCCGATGTTTGACTCTCCTCCATTTCGGCTGTTCTCGCCTCTGCACACACACTATGGCGTCGGCGTCAGCGCACGCTGAGCGCGCCACAGCGCCACAATCTTCTCTGACCTGCGACGAAGTGCGACGTGCGACAGCGGCCGATTACTGGCTCGCGCACAACTTCGAGCCGGCCACTCGACGAGTCTCCGAACCAACGGCCACGACCGGATCGAAATTGAACGTGTCGCCGATAGAAACGGCCGTCAAACGACCATACCGTTATCGTTCGCGTCGAAATTCGACCGAAATCTCTGTTCCCTTACGTATACGTACTATAGAAATCTCCGATCTCGAGAGCCATCTTTACGCGCTTTCAGCGCTCCGTTTAAATTCGGTCGAGAGAGCACGACGCCCGTAACGCCCGTAATGGTGGTGTGCGCGGCACTCGACTGACGAGCTCTGCTCGTTTTCGTCTCGCGGGAATCGAATTAGAATGCGAACGACATGTTCTCAATTTGAGATGAACGAAGCCCGTTTTCTCCGAAAACGTCGATCCACCCGGCCCGGTTTCACGCGATCCGTAGTACCGATATACGTCTAACCAGCTACAATGGACGAAGACGAAGAAGAAGAAAACGAAGAGGAGGACGAAGAGAAAGATCTCTGTAATCGCGATGATCCAAAGCTGGATCGTAACTCGGAAAAACTCGATGTACTTCGAATAGCAACAGGTACAGGTTTTGAACGCGTATACGTACGTATACGTACGTCTGTATTATTGCTAGTCGGAAGTCGGAAACTACAGATAATCGTGCGGTGTAACGACTGGTCAAACGCGTTTTAGAGCGTTCCTCGGATCGAGTCCTGTCAACGCAAATCGAGTCTGGTCGAAAAACTAGAAGAGAGACTTCGACGGTCGCCACGCAGACACCTCTCGCGTTCATTAGCCGTGATCGGGACAAACGCTTTATCGACGCGGCGACGTCCCCTTTCCATTTTGACCAACGACTCGGCGAAATCGTGGAGTCTCTTTCGTCGGCACTCGTTCGGAATCAGGTCGGTCATAGATCACGACGGGCCGACGTCGACGAACGACGAATCTCTCAAAGATCCAAGTCGGGATCCGTAAATTTATTTACACAGACGTCGATCGAGCGTTGCGGCGAAGGAGCCGCCGCTCGAGCGTTGCCACGTTCGCCGCGATCGGGAGACTCTGCTCTGCGATTGTCCACGTCCACCTCCTCGTCGTATTCGTCGGGCGCCGCTAAGCACGAGCCTAGAAGCGAGATTCTGACCCTGACCACCGATTACGATGCTCCGTCACCGGACGCGGGTAGCAGCGGCGGCACGTTCGTCGATGCGACCGATCAGAACGGTATGACGACACCCGACCCCGACGACGAGCCCGGGTAATGAACATTTGTCTAGCTACATCGTACGTTTTCTCAAGCCAGCCGAGATCCGCGCGAGCCCCCGTGTCTGTTAGGCTCGACGTCGAACCTGCCGGGCGCAGAGTCGACGAGCGACGAGTTGGCGCACGGAATGGACCATCGTCGCCGATGGAACATCGTCAGATTGTTGAACAGTTGTTTATGCGTGTCTGCCGGCAGCGACGAAGTATTGAACGCCTATGTAAACTATTTTCTCCACTATTTTGTCCGATATAATTGAAGTTGTAAGTTATCGCGGTCCGCGATAGCCAGATCCACGTCCTTACATGAGAGACGCGCCCCCGACTTACTCCACGATATACGCGTCTCGCGCGACGACGACGCGCGATCAGTGGAGGCCTTTTCGATCGTCGAATCGACCTTCCGTCGTTGTCCCGATGCCCCCGCCCAGTTACGCGCAAGCCGAGGGGATATCCCTTGCGACCTACTCGATGGATCACCTGTACTCGGTCTCACGTAACAAAGATAAATCTGAACGCGATACCTCGCTCTCGACGATTACACCGACACCGATACCGATACTCGTACTGATACACGCTTGCTTCGCTTGCAGCGAACGCAAGCAGATTTTGGTCCCCCAGACCTGCCACTGCAATATGTCCTCGATGCACGGCGATTATAGTGACGACCGTACAAGTTCGGCGATCTCTGATCACCCATGCCGCGGCCGTCGTACTCTTTTTGTGCGGGTATCGAGAGCATCGATCACGATTCTCGTTTATCCCAGAACTCTAATAGACTCTGCGACTACACGGACGTCTCCTCGTTACAGATGCTGGCCGTGCTGCATGATACCGTATTGCCTGAACTCCTGCAAGATCATCGATCATTACTGTCCCGTTTGCCGTGCGTATCTCGGAACCTACAGGCCGTGGTGACCCTCGAAAAGTAACGTGAAAAGATCGCTTTCTACTTTCCCACCTGTACACGCGTGTATCGCCGTATTTATTCGGTCAACCGCCGTGTCGCGAAACAACAATTCTCATTGCGCGGTGGTCAGATAAAAATACCGGGACCGCGCGACGAGTATCTGAACACCGTTTAATACGAGCGGAGGAGGCTCAAATTTATTTAATTACAGCCATTAAAAACGACTCGTTTCGACTCGGAGAGTAAACACAATGGTAGACGAACTTTCTCTCTAATCTCGCTGATTGCGAATCAGAACTTAAAGACGTGTAACATTCAGACCGTGTACAGACGTGGTTTTAATATCGTCTTTGGGCGATCTCGGCCTTATTCGTTGGTCGACGATCGTCGTCGCGCGCGTTACTCGCTCTCCTCGTTCGTAACTCGATTGTTCTCTCGTTAAAACTATCCGTTTTTCATCATGCGGAGATATTACTTGGTAACATTGTTATTGTATTCGATCGCGATGTGTATCGACGTCGACGCGTGGAGTCCGTTCCGAAGATTTCGATACGTTTGGCCGACCGATCGTCGCAAAAACGGGTCGTTCGAGTCACCCGATCCCCCGAACGACAAATCGCAGACGATTAACTCAGAAAACGTTGGCGTTGGCGGCAGACGGAACCACGCCGGCAGAGAGAAGCGACGTAAGTCCGGGGACCCTCGTCGACGTCGCTCGACCGCGTAACCAAGTCCCAATCGCTACTATTCGCTGTTTTCAGTGTTTCCGCTGTTGACTCTGGTCAGATTTCCAAACAACATTTGCCCCGGGTCGAACGGTGAAAATGGCACGTGCGTGGCTGCCTCGGAATGTTCGCAACGCGGCGGAGCGTCCACCGGGGTTTGCGCAAACGGTTACGGTATTTGTTGTATCGGTAGGTACGGTCAGACTTCTCTTCGTTCCTTATTTGCTCCTCGGGCACGTTTCAATCGTTTCTCTCCCCCTTTGGTTCTTCGCCAGTGACGGCGACCTGCGGCGAAACCGTCGTCAACAACAATACTTACTTCGTCAATCCGAACTATCCGTCCGCTTACGACGGTACCGCGTCTTGCCAGTTGACTCTGGTGAAATCGCATCCGAACGTGTGTCAGTTCAGGTGAGTCGTCGTCGCTCGTCGACGTTCACCGGAACTAATTGCGATTGAGCGGCGTCTATTCCACAGACTCGACTTCGTGCAGTTCAATATAAGAGGGCCGGAGACCACGAATCATCAGTGCGTGTACGATCAGTTCATCGTTTCCGGAGGCAACCCCGTGCCAGCTATTTGCGGGACCAACGCCGGAAATCACAGTACGTATCGCCGCCCGGTTTCTACGTCGCGTCGCGTTCACGGCAAATGCACGTGTTCACAGTATACGTCGATGCCGGTCTCGGGCAAACGAATCCCGTCACGTTGACGTTCGTCACGAGCGGTTCCTCCGCTCGGTCTTGGAAAATACGAGTGTCGCAGATTCGTTGCGACTCCATATACAGAGCCGAGGAGGGGTGCCTGCAGTATTTCACGGGAATATCCGGACAGATAAAGTCGTTCAATTACGATCCCGTCACCGGATTACAATTGTCTAATCAGGATTACAGCGTTTGCATCCGAATGGAAAGAAACTTTTGCGGCATCCAATACGTCGCCTGTCCGGTCGACGACAGAGGAGGTAAACAGCGGTGAACGACGGTGGGCGGACAGAGCGTGTAGGTAAAATCATTTATTTGTGTATCGGGGAAAAGGCGAAGCCGCGACGACGGGTGGACCGGCGGCGGCACAAACGATGCGCAGCAACGCGTTCACGTTGACGGGAAACACGCAGTCGACGCAGATAGCGTCGATGACAGGTGCGGCTTGCCAAACCGACTGGTTGACGATACCGTGCGCGTCGAACGCGGCCAGACTCCCGACCGCGACGACGCCTTGCGTCGATCGGTTGTGCGGCGGAACGTTCAACGCGGAGAGTCAAAATCTCAACGCGTCCTCCGTGACGAGTAAGTGACTCGCGTCGATTTTCCTTCTCTTGTTCGTAATCGAGTCGTAACGCGTTTTCGGTTTCGAATCTTCAGGTACCGTGAAGCCTTTCAGATTGATTTTTCACTCGGACAGCGTCGAGGCGCCGAACGACGTCGGGAACAGGGGTTTCTGTCTGAATTACGTACAGCAGCCTTGCACAACGAAGTTGAGATGATTTCGAGGTAAAGAACGACGAAGTACGTAGAATTTCTTAACTTTTATTCACGCACATTTAAAATGCTCGACGCGTCGACAGTTAAGCGAATTATCACGAAACCAAACACGTAAATTCACGGCTGACTTCGCGAATAGTTGCGCGTGCAATACAGCAATAGCTTTAGTCCCGAATTTGAACCGGTCTTTTTATCGCCACGCGTGACAATCGAGCATACGTCAATTAAATAACGCGTACATCGTTCGCGACACACGTTCAAACCACGAATCGACTATTGTATTTTCTCGTGCCCGACATCACGATCGACGTTATCACAATAAATTGTTCAATCGAATGAATGCATAAGTTACAACCACTTGTGAATAAAAATGTCAAAAATACAAAATACCAGATACGCGATACGTGACATACCGCGTATCGCACGGTGAAGCGGTGCAAAACGTTTTATCTGGTGCGCGAATGAATGGCGCGAGATCGCCTTCGTTCCATGTATCCATGTTTAAGTGATCGAAAAAAAAGAAGAGGAAAACGAAAACGTTCGATGTTCCAAAATGTGTGCTCGACACGAATAGTGTAAACGTACGTGTACCACGGCTAGTACTTGTTTACGCGGTGGCAGGGACGTTTGACTTTGTCCGGCGTGAAACGACGCGGACGACGATTCGGATGGAAGTGACATTAATGCGTACCTTAACGAGTAAAACGGGGTAAACGAAAATATCGATTAAGAGTCTTTCGCGGACGCTCTCATGAAATACGTCAACATATCGATGGGCAGAGGGAATACGATCGTCGAATTTTTCTCTGACGAGATGGTGTTCAAAGTCTGAAAGCGATAAAAGAATGTGTAAACGAGACGATTCGAATCGAGAAACGACGGCAAACTGCTCGTTATATCGTTGATCGGTACGTACTTGTAAGTAGCGAAGTTGTAACGCGGCGGGTGAGTCGCCGATCACTTCCGAAGCTTCCCTCAGCGCGCGGCTAGCCTTTTGTTCGCCTTCCGCTGCGATCACCTGCAATTCGAACGGTTCGACAACGATTCTTTATCTCCGTTATTAATCGTGTCGGAAGGAAAAGACGAACCTTGGCGCGGGCTTCTCGAGCCGCCTCTGCTTCCGCGGCCATAGCTCTCTGCAACTGAACCGGTAGCCGCACGTCCTTTCTACGGGAACGTCGTGACGCGAAACAAAAAAGCATTAACGGACAGACTCGGGGGCGGCGGAACCGTATCATTGTTTCTACTCACATCTCGACGCGTTCTACTTTGATTCCCCACGCGTCGGTGGCTTCGTCCAGAGCGACCTGTCGTTCAGTTTTGTCACGTTCAAACGTTCGTCCTCTTCGAACTCATCGGTCCAATTTAAACACGAATCACTTACCTGCATGTTCCCGGAGATGGTTTCGCGTTCGCTGAGGATCTCGTGGAGCGGTCTCGTGCCCATCGTGTTTCGCAGCGTAGTTTGAGCCAGTAACTTCGTACTGTGGTGAGCGTTCTCGACGTTCGTGATCGAGATCGTTGCGTTATTTACGCGGTAATACACGACCGCGTCTACGGACACCGTCACGCTGTCTTTGGTCAATACCTGATTTAAATAAAGAATAGTTTTCAGTCTCGCCCACCTGACCTAACGTAAGGGATAGAGGTAGACTGGCGGTGATCGAGCATCGAATCCGTAGTCTACCGACAAGTGGCACCGGGACCGGGGGTCGTGCCGATCTACCTCTTGAGGCGGTACGTCGTAAGTTCGCGTTCGTAAATCGACTCGGGCGTAGCTGTCCACGCAAGGTAGAATGAAGAACATGCCTGCGAACGATGATCTGAATCAGAATAGATGCCGTCGATTTAAACAACGAATCCTTACCAGGTCCCTTGGCCCCGCCAGACAGAAGTCGTCCCAAACGGAATATCACCGCTCTCTCGTACTCTTGTACGACCTAACGAATACGAAGAAAAAGATCGTGATCGCCGCATCGATCGGACCGATTCCTTTCTCTCGGCGTGCGAGCGAACAACGAACGAGAGTGGACCTTTTAAACTTTAACCCGACTACTTGATGCGCGCTTCGATTCTTCCGGCGGAACCGAATTTCGGTAATCGGAATAGAATCGTGAAACGGTAAGAAAATGTGATCGCGGTACGCTCGTATCGAACGGCGGAACGTGCACGCGAAACAACGAATCGCGCTCGTCGTCTTACCTTGAAACAAATGATCAGGGAAAAGGGCATCGTCAAAATCATGAGGACCCACGACAATATCACAAGGATATTTTTGCAAGTGTTGGACGCCTCTTGGGTATTTTCTTCCACTAGAACATAGCGATACATGAGGGCGGGAGGGGCCGTCACGGGCAAATTCGTAAACGCAGCTTGTACACTACGTTTACGCGTATGTACGTCAGTTTTCTCATTGATTTTACGAATGCCTTTGGTATGTTCGCGCGCGGGTCGATACACAGGTATCGTGTACACGACCTACATTCAGAAAATTATCATTTCATGCGACCGATGCTCGTCCACGTTATACATATTATTATGCGCGCTCACGATAATTTCTGCTCGAGCTCGAAAGACGCGAAACGCGATCGATTCGTTTCTCGTTTCACGCGTTCGTCGCGAGACGAACCGTAGACCGCAGCTTCCGAGTCGTCGAGCGTCGAAAGAACGGACTCGAATAGACGAGGAGGACGATTCACGACGGATCTCGTATTAAGGGAGAGAGAGAAGAGCCGTGCAAATCACCGAAACGGCACGGGGGTCGTCGCGGTTTCTTACCGGCCTTCATATCGGGCATAACTTCGAATCCTCCGCGTTAACGAAATCTTTGAACTCGGGACAAACGGGAGAAGGCGGAGGGCCGACTAAAATTCAGGTGCTTACTCGCGTCACACGGTTCACTAGGAGTCGCCCGGCGAGTCTACTTCGACGTTCGACCACCGCGCCCACCCGGTGCTACCTCTCGCGTCTCCCTCTTTCAGGTGGTCTCTCCGATTCTCGCTGCTCCTCTCCTCTCTTCTCGTCGACTGCCCTTTCGTTCTCCCTTATACCGGCATGCGCGAAACACACCCGGCCGACCTTTCTCGCTTTCGACGGGCTCGACCCCCGATACTCGTCGTTTGGTCCCTCGGTTCCGACTTTCGATCGTCCGCCTGCCTCACCGAATCTCATCTTTCCCGGCTCGACGATAAAATACCGATCGTTCTTTTCGTTTTTTGGTCAACGGCCAAGACGTAGTAGGGCGATTAGCTTCCTGCAATTATCAGCCTACATACGTGGAATACGGGCCGTATTTACGCCCGAGATATTTCTATCGATTTATTCTTAGAAGCAGCGAGCTACGCGCGTTTATAGACGACCATTGGAATTTTCGATGCACAAGGTCAACAACGTTGATTAACGGCAGATCGCGTCGAGCGAAGAGCACCGATCCGGTTTTTTAAGAATAAGTTCAGTTTCACGGGTAGAGTCGGGCTTCGTCGCATGGTTCGAATCGAGAGCGAGACCGGGGGTGAGCGGGGGAGCGTCGTGGAACGTTCAAATTCTGTCTTTCGGAGCGTCGTTGTACGGAGTATAAAGAAACGTTTCACCTAGCTTCCTTACACAGCCCATTAACTTTTCACGTCGCGCGGCTCTCGTTACGCGATTAGCTTCGATTTCGCCGAATTCCCAAGTACACGTACGCCGCGGCGCGCCGAAGGCAAATCCGTATTTTTTCAAACTGTTGCTTCGACTTACCGCCAACGATGCGATTCTGTATGATATCGTCCGGTCGCGTATTGATTTGTATCGTCGATCCATTCCCATTGCTCATAGTCGTCATGGGGATGGACATATCGGTCGGATTGACGCGCGATTCGAATCTCGCCACCTAAATTTTTTACCATCGCTCGTATAAAGAAACGTGATTCCGTAAAAAGAGACTCGCACCGCGAGTGCGTACCGATCGTATAACTATGTGTACGTCTTGGTGCAAAAATTGATGAACAATTAATTAAAATAAAATAGAGCGTTTTCTCGAACGATCGGATGCCGTAGAGAACGATTATCAGAGACCGTTGCACCGAGCCGCAGACGTATGTACGTTCGGAGCAGAGCGCAACTTAACTTAGAAAGAATGCGTAACATTCCGTGAGAATCGAACCGGGTCTTAACGCGACGCGTGATCGAGAGAGATCGCGTGCGAGATCATTATCGTACGATCGTACAAATAGAGAATCGCGTATTCACCTTGCGTCGATCGTCCCGTCGGCCGTTGGCTGGCAACTGACCCGACCAGAGAAACGAAAGCGGCGTCGCGGTGCCGATTCCAGGTGGACGCAGGGGCGGTCGCCACCCCGACTCTGACCAGTGGTATAGGAAAATACGCGGTCAGACGGCAGCGGTGGATTCGTCGAGGAGCGTAACGAGCGAGTTACGAACGTTAATAATACGCGATATCAATGGAAAGTATACCGATACTCGAATTCGTTCGCCTTTTATGTCCGCAACGGACGTCGTCGGAATAATTTGTCGACGTTCCACGCGACGTTCTCGACGGCATGTGGCCCCGCGCGAAGATTACGGACAACGGGAACGGACGAAAACTCGTTTGAACTCGTCGTCGACGTGTACTCGTCGCGTGCGCGAATCCGTTCGCGAGCGTTATAGATTTTCGAGGAAAACGTTCAACTTTCTTCAATGTCGACTGTGTCCAAGCGGTACGTAACGACGGAACGAGGGAGGCGCGTATGCTCGCGTACTTACCGCGGTTATAACGGTCAAGGTCGACCGATGTAAAGCGTGAGAATAAAAAGGTTCTCGACGAGTCGAGCGCAAATCGAACAGCGATTCGCTGCTACGCTCCTTCTCGTTGTCGAAGAGCTACGAGAAGTCGGCGCGACGATAATTCGAAGCGGAATCGGTCTTCAAAGAACGACTCGTTAGGTAAAAGCATGTTTATTCACATACTCCTGAAAGGTATAACAATATTATTGAATGATGCATAACGCGTCTCAATTAGAAACGAGTCTCGATCGGAAATGGCTTCGGCGAAGTGTGGCATCGGAAATCGTTGGGTCTTGGGAGCGATCGTTTTCGCCTGCTGATTTCTCGTTCGCGCCCCTTTTGACGTCGAGTATCGAGATCGAGACCGATGCGGTTATAAAAATGCACACTGACGTCGCGTCTCCGGGACAGTTTTACAAAATCGACGTCGACGGGAAGGAGGAAGTGTGTTCGTCTACTCCGAACGATTCGTCCACGAATCCGCTGGTTCCGCTACTTCGCTCTTGCAATACGAATATACCGAGGCGACGGTGGCACGCGCGTTCTAATCAGGCAAATTATGTATGTCGTTGTAACGCGTTCGAAGTAGCTGCCACGCGACGATGTGAAACGGAATACTTAAACTGTAATTACTAAGTTTGGTCTTTGTCACCGCGATGTCCCCCCGCGGGCAGCACCGGGGACAGGTTCGAGAGATCGCAAAGACAGTTAGTTTTCGAAACACCGGCGGCTCCGTTCGCGGTTCTAATCATTACGGTTTTTTCTTCGATCGGTAAATACTCGACTTAAAACGCGAGACCCGCCTCGGAATAAGTGGTGAATATTTTCTCGATCGAGTTGGCGTACGCCGCTGTCCTCAGGTCGAGACCTAGATTGAACTGCATGGCCGTCTTCATGATAGCCTGTCGAGAAACAAATTTTACGAGGATTTTCAATCGCGCCAGGTACACAGAGAAATGAGAACGTCGTCGACGAAGCAGTAAATTACCCTCGCAGATCTCTCCATAGTGTAGTCCAACCCGGAATGGACGATGTCTTTCTCAGACGCACCAGAAATGCGTTTTTGGAACGCTTCGGAGGGTGTCACGGGAATCGGGCCGCCCTCGCAACCCAACCTGCGCTCCAGCGATTCCTGTACCGATTCTGTAACACGTCGAACCCCAAGCGTGAACCGAGAACGAGGCGACGATCGCCAGCCAGATTCTTATCTGTTATCGGAACGGAACAATGGTACATACGCAATAGGTGATAGTTGGATTCCCTCTCGTACTTGAAAGTCAAACGACCGTACGACACGTGGTTCAAGTTCTTTAACCACTCGAAGAAGGAAACCGTGACACCGCCGGCGTTGATATACAAATCTGGTATGACTAAAATATTTCTCTCGATCAGAATTTTATCGGCAGCTGGAGTGGTGGGACCGTTGGCAGCTTCGGCTATGATTTTCGCCTGTAAGGAGAAACTTATATTTAACGCCGGGACGGACACCGTGTGCTACGGGTATCGTCGTCGTCGTCGGTATCGCTCACCTTGATCTTTGAGGCATTTTCCTTGGTGATAACTTGCTCGACGGCGGCAGGTATAAATATATCGCAAGGTTCGTACATCAGATCGCCTTCGAACGGTTTAGCACCGGGGAAACCCACGACGGTTCCATTCTCTATGCGGTAATCCTCTAGTTTCTGCGCGAAGTAAATTGTATTGATCCATCCGTCTCGTCTTCTAGTCTCGAATAAATTCNGTACGCCGCTGTCCTCAGGTCGAGACCTAGATTGAACTGCATGGCCGTCTTCATGATAGCCTGTCGAGAAACAAATTTTACGAGGATTTTCAATCGCGCCAGGTACACAGAGAAATGAGAACGTCGTCGACGAAGCAGTAAATTACCCTCGCAGATCTCTCCATAGTGTAGTCCAACCCGGAATGGACGATGTCTTTCTCAGACGCACCAGAAATGCGTTTTTGGAACGCTTCGGAGGGTGTCACGGGAATCGGGCCGCCCTCGCAACCCAACCTGCGCTCCAGCGATTCCTGTACCGATTCTGTAACACGTCGAACCCCAAGCGTGAACCGAGAACGAGGCGACGATCGCCAGCCAGATTCTTATCTGTTATCGGAACGGAACAATGGTACATACGCAATAGGTGATAGTTGGATTCCCTCTCGTACTTGAAAGTCAAACGACCGTACGACACGTGGTTCAAGTTCTTTAACCACTCGAAGAAGGAAACCGTGACACCGCCGGCGTTGATATACAAATCTGGTATGACTAAAATATTTCTCTCGATCAGAATTTTATCGGCAGCTGGAGTGGTGGGACCGTTGGCAGCTTCGGCTATGATTTTCGCCTGTAAGGAGAAACTTATATTTAACGCCGGGACGGACACCGTGTGCTACGGGTATCGTCGTCGTCGTCGGTATCGCTCACCTTGATCTTTGAGGCATTTTCCTTGGTGATAACTTGCTCGACGGCGGCAGGTATAAATATATCGCAAGGTTCGTACATCAGATCGCCTTCGAACGGTTTAGCACCGGGGAAACCCACGACGGTTCCATTCTCTATGCGGTAATCCTCTAGTTTCTGCGCGAAGTAAATTGTATTGATCCATCCGTCTCGTCTTCTAGTCTCGAATAAATTCCGCTTAAAGCTTACCTTCGGGTCGATCCCTTCTGGATTGAAGATCGAACCGTCGTTTTCTATTATTCCTATGCAACGAGCGCCGGCACGATGGAGATAACGCATCGAATGCAGACCGACGTTGCCGAAACCTTGTAGGATGAACGTCTTTCCTTTCCAGCCGGGCGTGGTGCCTGATATCAACGAGACAATGGTCACACAGACGGTTGACGGACGGAAAGCGGCGCGTATCGCCGCAGAATCATTTCGTACCGATCATCTGCATGTAATTGGCTTCGTTGATAAAGTTCTCCAGTCCGTGGAACAGACCACGGCCAGTCGCCGAGATGCGTCCGTGAATTCCACCTTGATTGATAGGCTTCCCGGTGACGCAGGCGTGAGCGTTGATGTCCAAGTGGCCTATGGTCTTGGCGTACGTGTCGGCGATCCAGGACATTTCACGTTCTCCAGTTCCCATGTCGGGAGCCGGTACGTCGAGACCCGGCCCTTGTAATAATTTATACAATATAATCGATCCTTCTGCGCTCGACCTTGTATCTGAAAATTTTGTGCACGCTTCGACGAAACGCGATTCCCGATACTCGCGTTTCGCTTTCTCGCGCGTCGGGTGTAACGCGGGACACATGTAAGTATATTTATGTAACACCGTCGCCGAGATAAAAAACTTATCAGTCGTTTAGTGGAAACAAATGCGCACGCGGTGCACATTTCGTTATCTTCCAACGAGGAAAAAAAAAAGTCGTTTAAAATATCTCACCGATGAATCCCTTTTTAGCCAACTCCAGCGTGAACCGCCTGGTAATTTTTTCCAGCTCGTTCTCCGAATACGCTTTCGGATTGATCTTGACGCCGGCTTTAGCCCCGCCGAAGGGGACGTCTACGCAGGCACACTTGAAGGTCATTAGCGCCGACAGAGCCTTCACCTCGTCCCTCGAGACGTCCATCGAGTAACGTATACCTGTACAACGATCGGTGCAAAACGATTTAGTTGCAAACGTGGCTGGGAGGAAACGGGAGAATTCGAACCATACGACGAATGACAAGTGTAACGCGTGATTACTGCGCGCCTGCAACCGGATCGTCTTACCACCAGGTCTCGATCGATACGAACGTAGAAAGCGACCGGTTAGCAAATTATTATCTAATAATACTTTTGCCGACTGTACGCGGACGCGCATCGTTCCGGCGTCGTTTTTAATCGACGATCGAAGGTGGAAATACATGCGGAGTAAAAATATCGTTTGTTCTCCATCGTGGAATCCATCGCCGTTAATACGTATTACGCAAACATGTTCGAAAATAGTTTAGCCACGACGGGGATCGCTGGTCGTTCGACGACGCGCTGCCCATTCGCGCGCGCGGCTCCCCGTCGACGATTTCTTCTTTTTCGATCGATCCTTAAGAATGACACCTGGAAGGTGGAGGACGCGCGAAGCGTGCACGCGAACGGTCAACGCTTTCGGAAGACGTGAACGCGGATCGTTCTCGGTCAAGGAACGAAGTCGAATTCGTGCGGGAGAGCATCGACCTTTCGCGGGTTTACCGCGACACCGACGCGGACGCGACGCTTTCGATCGCCAGGTAGGGGTAGGTAACTCGAACGTCGTCCGTCGATTCGAGGTAGTTGGCCAACGTTTGGCAAGGGTCAAAAGAACAAGACCAGCAGACAGCTTGGCATCGATGAGAAACGTCGGACGCCCGACCAAGAGACCGCGGCAGGCCGCGCGAACGCTCAGAGTTTTTTCGCGATTAGAATGCGAAGCGGCCGGGAACGTGACTGCGATTACGTCACCAGGAAAAATAAATTCTGAAGAGGGACGCCCGTCGCGAACAGCCGACCGAAAGGACGACGGCTGNACGAAGTCGAATTCGTGCGGGAGAGCATCGACCTTTCGCGGGTTTACCGCGACACCGACGCGGACGCGACGCTTTCGATCGCCAGGTAGGGGTAGGTAACTCGAACGTCGTCCGTCGATTCGAGGTAGTTGGCCAACGTTTGGCAAGGGTCAAAAGAACAAGACCAGCAGACAGCTTGGCATCGATGAGAAACGTCGGACGCCCGACCACGAGACCGCGGCAGGCCGCGCGAACGCTCAGAGTTTTTTCGCGATTAGAATGCGAAGCGGCCGGGAACGTGACTGCGATTACGTCACCGGGAAAAATAAATTCTGAAGAGGGACGCCCGTCGCGAACAGCCGACCGAAAGGACGACGGCTAAGCCAACAGCTGATCGCTCTCGTTTGGCTCTCGGGTAAAGATCCGCGTCACGGGACGCTGTTACGTTTCGCACGTGAGCTCGGGTACAAATTTATATCAAGGAGACGTTTCGATGCACGCGCCGAATATATTTCTCAATGAATCATGCGCGACGCTGCCATGACTCATTGTCGGTCGGTTTACCCAGCGTACCGCGACGTTCGTCGTTTCGTTCCCATGTACACGCTGCTGCTTTCGCGGTTCTTCTCCGGTTTCATCCGCGAAATTCAATTAATTCACGGACTGGTCCTGGTGGCATCTTGTTACCACCACCGAACGTCGGCCCAACAATTTAATTCCGCGTAAGGGTCGTAGCACACTACACCGTACCGGCACGACACCGTATCCGATTTGTCTAAGATGGAAAGAGACGGGGTCACTACTTCTCTCTTTTTATCTTAGACAAATCGGATACGGTGCCGTGCTGGTACGGTGTAGTGTGCTACGACCCTAACGCGACCCTCGCGAGCGATAAACGTAACGTAAACCGGGCGACGCGACGAGAAGCGTTGTCGTTGTTTCGCGGCTGAATTGTACTACTAACTATACCTCGTCGTTCGGCGTCTTCGGCGAATCGTAGAATCGAGGCCGAAACCATTTCGTCCTGCCTTCGTGCGAACGGACGAAGCCATAAAATCGTCGAAAATGTCACGAGCCCGCCGATATACCTGCTGCTCGTACGTACCGTAAAACGAATACTTAGAAGTATAAGTACGCACGGTCGGCCGGGACGGCATATTAAATTAAATCTAATAGCCGGTCCCGGAAGAAAGACGAAGAAAACTAACTTAATATTCTAATGCTCGACGAGGAAGACGAAACGATTTCGCTCGTAAAATCGAGTAGATACGGCGAGTTGACGTAGGATCGGAAATAAAATTCTTCGCGCTCGTCACGTGCCGTCGCGATGACGTAATTAATTTGGAAACGTTCGTTCGGAATACACGCTTAGAGTCGCGTAGCTACGAACGGGAGAGAAAATTAATTCACGAAGCGTCGCAAGATCTCCTTCCGTCTCGTCCGTCAGGATCTATACCTGTCACGGTGTTACCTAATTATTAGAACTATAAATAAATTGATCTTCGTTACAACGATAGAAGGAATCGAGAACGAACATATTTCTTGTTATTTACCTCCTTTGCAGGGTATTCTGTGAGTCGAATGTTGCGCGCGGTAGCCAGTTATCATCTCGTAGTCGCCCGAATCTCGTCTGAGGGGGAAGGTGGTCTCGAGGATATGGTCGCACGGTTCCATCAACTTCAGGATACCTTTCACCTTCTTCTTCTTCTCTTCCACGCTCATCCTCGACCGTTTACCGATATCTNGCAAACGACGGCAACCACTACTCTCTTTGACGAGTACCACCAGCTGGAATTACCTACTCCTTCCTTTTCTATGTCTCCGAGTCCGCCAGTCCACTGGCCAGTCCGCTTCTTCTCCCTTCCACCTCTCTCGATTTCGATTCAGTCGTTTGGTTTTACGATTATCGATTATCGAATCGAATGATGATTTTACGATTATCGACTATCGAATCGAATTAGTGGCGACCAGCAGTGACATTCGTTCGTTACCTTTGTTACCAATCTAGGACACGCGACACGCGTGTTATAAATATTATATCGGCAACAATCTGACGATCGTCGATAGTTAAAGCTGGGAGCGTGTGAATTTCTTACATCTGAAACATGTATCGCTTTGAAATGATGTCAAATATTCGTGGAAATATTGCATGGAATGGTCAGTGTCTGCGCTGTCTGCAGCGTCGAGGAAACGGTGACGCTGTTGTATCAATTTCAAATTGGGATTTATATTTTTCTTAAGTTTCGAATCTGTCGTCGAGAAAGTTAAATGCGACACGTGTCTTTAAAAATAATGTTACTCTCTCAATATTGGAATCCTCCTATCTTTGGTATCTTATCTTTGAAAATAGCGGAATACGTTGATTCTCTGTGAGTGAGTCAAGTACAAGTAAGTATCAATCCCATTTGTTTATGTAAAGAGAAGAGATAACTCGATCTGCTGATCCAAGCTAGTTTTTAGTTGCATTGTTAACGTCCAAGTGTTACGCACGACAAATTGATAGCGATCAATTTCCACTACTTAACTGGGTAACGGATTCCATGTCGACGTCATGTCAAAGGAATCGACGTCTTCCGATTTTGGTATGCAAAATTACTTGGTATCCGTCAACAAGAAAATTGCCCGCAAAATTAAGAAGAACGAGTGTGAGGCGACGGTGGCCCAATGCTGCTGTGGAAAGGAACCCATGGACAAACCACCGAGCTTAAAAAAGTGTCCAACTAAATTCGGGGGAAACAGAAAGCGTAGACAAAAGGAGAATAGTAATGCGCCAGTTAATAACGTCAAAGATATCGTGGAACGCGACAAAGGCGTAGCCGACCTGACGAACAATGTCCAAACGTTGGTCATCGACGAATTCATGAACGACCGTGTACGACGCAGAAGAAAGGGAGACAACGAGAAAAGCAACTTGAGAAAAGGTTCTCCGATCGAAGATACGAGCCCAGAAGAGGACGAGCAGGAGGGAGTAGCGGTAGAACGTGAAGTCAAGAAACCTGTACAGAGAAGGGTCAGAGAGACGTTCCCGACGCTCATCCCTGCGAGAGAAATCGACGAATTTATAAGGAACGAAAATTCCATCGATGCACAATACGTAGAAGGATGTCTACACGTCAATCCTTGGTGTCATAAATTCGCCTATATATCTTTGGGGGACGATGAATTTGATTTGCTGATCGTGGGACAGAGAGATAGAAATAGAGCATTCGACGGCGATCAGGTTGTAGCTCGTGTAAATCCTATGGAAGAATGGAAAATTTGTCAAGGAGAGGTACAAAAGACAGGCGTGGTCGTTTGTATAAAGGAGAGAGTGCATCCGAGAAAAGCAGTTGGACACTTCAAACAGCATGGTACATCGACATTCTTGTATCCCAGAGATCATCGTGTACCATTGGTGAGAATATGTAAACAATCTCTAGAGCAGTTTGCCATCCGTCCGAGTAGTTGTGAGAACACGCTGTATTCAGTTGTCATAATTGATTGGACGAATCCTCATTTCGCAGTCGGGTATGTTGAACGTTTGTCGTAGAGATCGTTAGAAATCGTTGGAAATCGATGGAAATCTGATAGTATTCATTTTCCGGATTGAAACCGTGTATTTGGAATCTGGAAAATAATTCTTAAGAATCCTGTAGAAGAATGTCAAAGTTAATTGTGGTCAGCGTGTAAATCTGCTCGCAGGAAGATCGAACGGATAGTTGGAAACGTCGGCGACATAAGAGCAGAGTCGGACGCAATATTACTTGAACACGATTTGGACGTAACGCCTTACGGTCCAGAGGTGATCGGAGACCTCCCGAGTAGCGATTATTCTTTGACGGAAGACGATCTGACGGGCAGGGAAGATTGGAGGAGTGAATGCGTGTTCACGATCGATCCAGACACTGCCGTGGATTTAGACGATGCGGTTTCCTGCAGAACTTTGGAGAACAAAAATTACGAAGTAATCTTTTTACCTCGTAAAACTATCTTACGTTTTTATGCGTTTTCATGCATCTGAACGTTGTGCATAGTTGTACATGTGTTTTTTTTTGTCTCATTGTAGATCGGTGTACATATATCGGATGTTACTCACTATTTGGAATTTTTATCTCCGTTAGATGTTCAGATCTCGAAGCGAGCGACGACCGTCTACACGACGAACGACGTATACCACATGTTACCGAGACAGTTGTGTCAAGTATGTTCGTTGACGCCTGGCCAAGATAAATTGGCCTTCTCTGTCATTTGGGAAATAACTCCGGACGCAGAAATTGTCAAACATCGTTTCGCAAAAACCGTAATAAAATCGTGCTGTCAAATGGCTTATAAACATGCCCAGAAGTTAATTG
>SMSR01006122.1:0-23301 GCA_019453355.1 Ceratina japonica | reverse complement strand
GTTCCACTCGCCGCGGTATAAAGTAGCAATCGTGTGTCTATCGATACCGGTCTCTCCTTGCTTTCTTCCAGCCAAAATCATCGACGCGAGGTTAAATAAAACCCCCTTCAAATACCGCTACGTGAGTCAGCCAGAACTCAAAATGGTCCAAATCCGAACCGATTTAATTATTCATATTCTAACGTCGCTCTTAATAAAGCACCTCTTAACAAATATCGTTCATCTGAAAATAGACGACCCTGTTTATAATCTATCTCGGTGGTAATGTGCGAAGCGGCGTATCGAACACGCGCGCGTCTGTCCACACATCGTGGAGGATTTCCGATGCGTAGTCTTTTCGCCAAACTCGCGTGGTTGAGCAAACGGTGCGGTCGGACCGAGGCGACGCCGCGTCGGATCAGTGACGCAGCTATACTACTTGGCCCGCCGCGCCATCCATCTCGGCGAAATAACTTTCGGTCCGCGGCAGCCGGCAACTATGGCAATAAATCGATCTAAGCGCGTAAGCCTCTTACCCATCTAGAAGCGTAATATTCTGTCTATGAAGAATAATTCGAAGCGCGTCGGGGAAAACGAGACAGGAAAAATCGTTAGGCGGTCCCCGCGTCGACACCTCGCCTTTCTCATTCCCCGTCGTTCGACGACGCAATCGAGAAGATTGAGGAGAGACCTTTGGGTTCTGTTTCAGCGGCGCCGGTCGGATCACCAACAGGTCTTACTGCAGGACGTCAGCCTGCACAGCAGCGGACAGTACAAGTGCGAGGTGAGCGCGGAGGCGCCCAGCTTCAACTCGGTCAGCGCCGAGGCCAACATGGAAGTTCTCGGTGAGCGAAAACCCCCTGATTCCCGCGCCTCGCGTATATATACATATATTCCGACTCCCGGTTGCTGCTAATTAATAATCCTTTGATCGCGGCTATCGAACCGCCATAATTTGGGCAAAGCTTTCATGGTTACGAGAGGAGTTCCGGGAGAAGGATCGTCGGGCCAAATATTTCCCGGGATTGCCGGGGCAAACGGAATTACTATTTTCGAGAGAGGGAAAGGGTGATCCCGGAACCCGGGCCCCCTCCTGCCGTCCCTGTTAACGAGTGTCGACTCGACTCGCCGGATCAAAGGAGAATCGATCGAGCCGAAAACTAGATTAGTGTTTCCGCACGCGAAGGTCGTACCCGAGAGTCTCGAAACGAAAACGGGAACAAACTGGTCGTGCGCGCCGCCTCCGTGAGGCTTCGCTTCAAGGGTCGTCGTCCACTTATCAATGCGATACGTGAATGGCACGAAACCGGTGTTCCGACGACGGCGTTAAGACAACGCTATCTGCGAACGTTTTCGTCGACGTCCGTCCGTCGACGTTCGTTAATATCAAACGAATTCGTCGGAACGTCGTTCGACGCCCTTCGCCAGACCCGCGCCGAGAGGAAAGTTCAATTCTGGCGTACCGCGTTCGGAGAGGCTGTTCAAACTTTAGTATCGCGTAAAGTCCGATAAATATTACGGCATCGTAAGTCCCGAGACATAACGGGAGACGCGACCGGTGAACCATAGGGGAAGAGGTGAAACGAAAAGGAAAGGCTTCTCGACCGTAAAAGCTTCGACGCGCGTGTCTCCAGCCTCCCGCGTCTTTCCCTGGAATTCCCCTTTTCGTTCTCTCCTCTCCCGACGGTCCGGTCGATCGGAGAAACTCGACCGCGGTCCCGCGACCGAGTCGCGAGATCGATTCCTCTCCGAACACGAAAATTACCTCCCACTCGTTATTACAGCATCGACGTTCTTCAGGTGCTCTTTAAACGCAAAAGGCATTCATCGTCTCGGTCTACCAGTGATCTTCGGGGAGTCAAACGACTCGCTGACATGGGTTTGTCGTTTTTTTCATTCGCCGCGGAGCCGTTCGTCCCATTTAATTCGTGAAAACGGGAGAGAGGGATAACAAGAGAGGAAACCGCGTGCCACGGTTTCTCGAGTCCTCTTCGGGAAAACGTTCGCCCCGCGTGTCTAGGGTCCCTTAAGCGGAGAAGTTCCGCGTTCCTCGTAAATTTCAATTTGCCTGCTGCTCGTTCTCGCTACTGGTTCCGAAGGATCGCCTCCGAGCGCTCGCGCGCGCAATACACGGCCAACGAGGGTACACTACTTAACGTCAATCCGCAAACGGTTTACCGCTCGTAAACGGGTTATCCGAGTCAGCGACGATCCATTCCGTACAATGTCTCCTCCGGAATAATCGAATAATTTCCCCGCTGGATCGTAAAAAACTGCGTCCAACCGTTCGGGGGCCGCGTTCGTCGTTCCTTCGAGTTCATTATTTCGCCGGGACGAGTACCAATATTTCGCGCAAACAAACGAGTTTCTCTTTGCCAAAGGCGCCTTTTGCGACGGTTCGAGCGGAGGAACGGCAAAGGGTTGCCTCGTTAAATCTCCGTTGACCAGCGCGCAGGAATTGCGAGATCCGCGGGTGAGGGACGTCGATCGAACGACGAGATCCGGGGTCGTTCTATCTATCGGCGGAGCATCTTGGCGCGAGATTTTCCGCGTTCACGACCCGGGGATTTAATCTCGACGGGCCGCGGGACCCGAGGAAGGGTGAAACGACGCGGATCGTTTTCGTGAGCGCGCACGATCGCGATAAAAGTTCATCCCCCGGCCGATAAGCCTCCGGAGAAGCTGTCGCGACAACCCCCGCTTAGAATATTCAACGAAGCCATTCGCGACTGCTACGGGCCGGATTGATCTTTCCCTGCTGTGCCGCGCCGATCAACCTTTCGCGCGCGTGAGATACGCGCGACAGGGATTACAATCCCTTCCTCCGCCCCGCCCTGCATTCCCGTCCTCTTACGCGTAATTATATGCGATACTCATTGTCGGAAATAATACTAAATCGACGGCGACAGAGAGTAAGAGTGAAGGGATATAGGAGCCGGCCTGTATATTATTCGCTGGTAGAGGAAGTTATACGAAGGAAAGGCGGGATTGTGTAATTGCAGTTCTGCCGCAAGGCGGGCCGAGGATAACCGGGGAGGATAAGGTTTACGCCACCGGCGACGTCCTCGGGCTGAATTGCACGAGCGGCAAGTCCCATCCGCCCGCGACTCTCAAGTGGTTCATCAATGGGGAGCAGGTGAGTGATATATAAACGTGTTTGCTCCGTCGACTCTCGAGGAAATCGTCTGACAAATGCTCTCTCGATTTCATACGAAACCAATTATTCTACTACGATCAGAATCTCTCCGCTCTCTCTCTCTCTCTCTTTCTCTTTCTCTTCCAATCCGCGACGTTTCGTCTCCGTGGAAATTCTTATTGGCCTCTTAGTTATGTTCCCGGAGTTATGAAATTTTGAGAGCGACGCGTAGAGGCGGGGGAGAGCCACGGGATCGTTAAAGGGATGCGAGACGGGCGAAGCTTAGGCAGGGCCGACGGTATCGTCGACGGCGACGATACTTGATGAGCCAAAGGTTCAATTAACGAGCGCCACCGGAAGCCGTGGCGCACAACGCGCAGTCTGCATAAACATGCGACCACACCGACGACGACGACGACCGGCTTCCCTGGCCCGCGCGCCGAAACTCGACTCGACTTTTCCTCAAACTCCCGGGAAGAAAGAAATCGGGAGGTCGCGGGGGCGGATTCGCGTCGCTCGGGCGAAACAACTCGGGAAAACACGGCGGGAACGGCGAAACTCTGTTAATTACTAATTATTCCCCGGCTCACGTACTCGCCGCGAAAATGAATCGAATTTGATCGGTCGGACTCGGTCGGGATTTACATACCGGATTATCGGAAGAATGATATCAGAAGTTTATTAGTTTATACTCGGATCGCGTCTCGGTGCGCGCGAAGTCTTACGGAGTAATTGGATGGAATTAACGGGGTAAAGCGATAACGTTATTTTTACACGGCCGAGGGGCCGACATTAATTTCTGAACGAGCCCGTATAATCCGCAAAGTGGAGGCGTTTGAGGCGGGAGACGCGCGGACACGCGCGACCGTTACACGCTTTAAAGATTACTCCGATGAGCGAGAGCCGTCGCGACTCTTTCGGGGCTTCACGGCGAATCGAGCTCGACGGCGCGAAAAGTTTCCCCGCACCCGCGCCGGAAAACTTGCCTCGGCGGTGTCCATTAAGGAGTTGAGCGAGTTTCTAACGCGCTACTTAATGCGCGCGGCGCGGCAACCTTCCCCGAAAACGTTCTTAAAAAGATTCGACGGGGCGGCGGCGGCGGCGCCGACGTTTCCTCCGGTGACTCGGCCGCGGGCTGCACTTAATCTTCGATTCTCTTTCAATTACGAAGCCCCTCGCGCGCGCTCTGAGTCCGTAGTCGAATCGATGTTCGCCGAAAATCGATATACCGGGGTTGAAAAGCAGACGGACGCGGGGCAAAGGGACGAAGCGTATTTCCTGTCCGACCGAGTTTTATTTTCTTTCTATCGTCTCTCTCCTACCGTTTCGTATAAACAAAATGCACGTAATAACACGAATCCAATTGATACCGATGTCGTTCATGTGCGGCGTTATTGCACGGCGAACCGCGTTAAAGGGTCGGCCGTCCGCCTGGCTGGCCGCCGCCGGAGAGGGAGCAAAGAGACGGATCAAAGGAATCGTCCGGCTTAAAAATGATTTAATTTCGAGGCTCGTTTATCTCTCGCCCCGGTTGCCGGAAGAAGATTCCAGACGTCTGGCTCGCGCGCCGCATTGTCTTCGCTACGGATTCCGAGGATTCGCGCGCGAACGATGAACGAGCAAATTTTCCTCGGCAAACCCGGGGCTTCCATTTCGCGAGGCCGCGCCGGGAGAACGGAAGACGAGGCTCTTTGCCCGCGTGGCCCGCGGCGGCGAATTCTCGTTCCCGTTCGCTCTCTCCGAGGAAATCTCGGAAACGTCGCGTAGCGCCGCGCCAACTTGCCACCCATTACCTCGCCGCGAGCCATCGCGTTAAATCGCGCGAATCGTATCGTTTCGCCGTTCCCGTTCCTTTTCCTGATATTATACGGCGTCGTCGTAACTATAAAACCGAGCACGGCCGCCTCTTATACGAATATTAACGGGACCGTATAATCGGACAAAAACGATTCGCATTTTCTGATGAACCGCCGCTTCCGGAGTGCACCGCGTCGTCGAGTTTCCGTCAAACCGATCATACACGTGCGTTCAACGTCACTGATTGGTTTTAGAGTCGTACGCGCGACGATTTCGGAAACCGTCTCACGAACTCGGGATCGGTCTCTCGCGGTGCTCACGCGTCCCGTTTCCCGTTGTTTCGTTCCAGGTGAAGCCCGACACGGAAATGGTGTTCGAGGAGCACGGACTCTACTCGGTGATATCCAGTTTACGACTTCAGCTGGAGCCGGATCACATCGCCGGCGACAAAATAAACGTCAGGTAATTTCGTGCTACCCGGCCGCCGTCGCCATAATAATATCGTCATCGTCCGCGGTCGTTGATTAAAGCCTCTCTCTCTCTCTCTCTCTATACGTATTTTCAAGGTGCGAGGCGACCATGGAATTGAACTCGAACTCGGACGAGCCGTTCGTGGAAACCCGGAACACGGAGTTTTTTGGTAAGCCACCACCGAGATTTGTCGATCAAATGAAACGTAGACGACGCGGCTAAACGGATGTGTCTGACCGTCAAGTGCGACGTACGAAGTCGCGAAACAGCGTCAAGTGTTTAATTAACATTTCCTCGTTCGACCGTCCGTGCTATCTGATTCGAATGCCGCTCTGCACCTTCTTACTTTTCCACTTTTTGCGACGCGGTGTCGCTGGGAGGGAAGAGGAAGAAACGGAGAAGGGAAGCGTCGAAACGTCGGACGCGTTAATTAACGCGAGCCTGACGGCACGAGGAACGATTACCTCGTTATTTCCGTGCGAAAGAGGCGCGCGCGCGCCCGAGAGAGAACGGCGAACGTAAAGGAGGTGGAGGAGGAGGTGGAGGAGGAGGAGCGGAAGGGGGTAGAGCGCGAGGAGTCACTTTCGCAGGATATTAAGCATCGCCCCCGCTCGCTAACGAATTAAGGATGCTTTACGATCGGCGTCGTCCGTGGCCGCAGAATCTACCTACGAGTTTTCCCTCGAGACGAGCGCCGCGAACCACCGAAATTAAAACAATAATTTACGCTCGTTTACCTCTTTTGCCTTACCTACCCTTCTACTCTTTCTTCGTTTTCGAAACCGGGAGCGATCAGTTCCGCGTTAGTTATGCCCGATCACGTCGTACGCGAAATCGCGTTGCTACGCGATTCCCATTTGAATGTAAATGAAGGAAAAAAGAAATAGCGGGGGGGATAAATTAATCGGGCCGCGATAGCAGCGAGCGCGAGCGGACGCGGCGGCGATCGATCGCGTCGAGGCGAAAAGGACCGGGAAATTCGGTCTCCGGCCTGTGTTCGGTCCGACGGCCAACGACGGCGAAGGGTAAACGTCGGCCCGAAATCGCCAAAGGGGACGGACGGAGAGGAGCTCTCCGACCGCGGGACAAGGAGCGAGCGTCTCGCGCGAACCGCCGCCAGGAGAAGGACGCCGCGCGTCTCGACGAAATTGCTCTTAACGATCTTCGATTTTCTCGTTAGTCCGAGTCGTTCTTGGAAGCGACGTACGTCGCGTCGCCGCATCTACTCTCCCCGCCTCCTTTGAATCGTTTCGGAACGACGTAGAATTCCCCCGCGCGAAACTTTTCCATCGCGCGACTACCGAGCGGAAGAGACGACGACGGCCTGCCCCGAACTTTCGACGCCCTCGTTTCGTAACGAAATTTCCACGGTATACACCAAATCAATTCGCATTCTTTCTACCGAACGTGCGAACAGTTTCGAGGGCCGATCGTCGAACCGTCGGCCGTTCTCTTCTACTTCTTTCTCCGCTCGACGGTCGCGGCGAGCTACGCCGTTCGAGACGAAGCAGGTTTTTCTGTGTCATGTTACAGTGGAGGGACACGCGAGCATCGCGGCGCCTTCCGTCTGCCTGACGGTGGCCAGCGTCCTGCTGTTACGGCTACTGCCACCGGTTTAGGAACGAGAGCGACGAACGCGGCCGGCCGCGCTCCTGCGGGAAGAGAAGAAGAAGAAGAAGAAGAAGCTGATCCAGCGAGGGAAGAAGATCAAAGAAGTAACGATCGTCGGCCGATCGGTCGTTCTCGGCGGGGACGAGGGAATCGACGGCCGCGAATCGAACAGGAGTCCGTTCTCGATCGAATCTCCACGGCGGCGCCGTGAAGCCAGGTTTTCAATCTTTTTCTTTCCTTTTGTTTCTTGAGACGCCGTAGTTCGATCGGTATCGTCGCGGGACGAGTCCGGAGTCAAAGGTCGAGGTCGTAGTTTAAGAGACTCGATTCGAGCCGATCGGCTCGCGCCGGTCTCGGCGATCGATGCCGAGAGGATTATCGGCCCGCGCGTTCATACGGCACGCGACTCGAAAATACGATTTACGAGCCTGTAAGCCGATTAATTTGGACGATTCGACGAGCACCACCGGGGGCCAGGGCAAATATTTGTTCGAAATCGCGTAGGATATTCTTTTAACGCGACGCACCGAATTCTGTCCCCGGTCACTCACTCGCTCGCTCGCTCGCACGCAAGCGAGCACCTGCGAAACAGTTTGCGCCGCGCGGCTTTCTCGCAGCGCGTAGATCTGGATCGCGAAGCGTGGGCCGCGACCGAGAGCGATCCGCGTCTCGACGGCTCCGACACACGAACCCCCTCGCGGCGCATTATCCGTGTTTCTCTCGCATGACGCGCACCTCCGCGTAGCACGCAACGATACCTACGTGTACCTACCCTGTTGTACGGCTTCGAAGCTTCTGACCCTCTGTTGTACACTTCCGAAAGGAGACGGCCGACGCTCGCGCGGCTCACGCTCGAAATACCCTCGCGCCTACGAAAGTTCCACCCGACTGTCGGCTACTCGAAATCCTTGAGAAGGATCCGTTTCTGTTGTTCCATATACCTTCGAGTGGCCGAGAAGCCTCGGTAACCGGGACCTAATCTTAAGCTTGCGATCACCGTGGAGGCGAATCCGCTCGCGCCTCGTTACCCCGGCGAACCTTGATCACCGGGGCCTAAAACTCGATCCTCCAAACGATCAAACACTTCCNACCTTCGAGTGGCCGAGAAGCCTCGGTAACCGGGACCTAATCTTAAGCTTGCGATCACCGTGGACGCGAATCCGCTCGCGCCTCGTTACCCCGGCGGACCTTGATCACCGGGGCCTAAAACTCGATCCTCCAAACGATCAAACACTTCCTTCGTTCTGTCGTAAATTTAAGCGCGAGGTTTCACCCCGTTCGGTGTCCGCGCAAGCGGATTCGCATCGATCGCGATCCTAGACTTCCCTCTTCGCTGACACTTCACTCTCTATCTCTGTTTGTGTATACTTTGTAAATAGCTACGACGCGCGTATACACCTGCCGTATCTACCACGTACCTTGTCGAAAAAACAAAAAGAAATTTAGAGGAAATTGAAACCGGACAAACGCGTTGTTGACGTTGAAGTGAATTCGCGAGGAACTTTAATCGTGCTTTCCGTAGAACTTAGGCAAAACGATCGGCGCGCGCGAAGAGGAGCGCGCCGATCCCGAAGCCGCCACTCAGTCGACGATCCCGAAACCCGAAAGTCGGAAAGAGATTACGTACTTGTGTGTATGGCCTAATGTATATACATATATATATTTCGCATATTTAGTAAATAAATCGTATTTCATTAAAAGCGATCTAACCCACTCCTTTCACCCCGAGACGTAGTTCGTAACTTAGACCTTAAGCAATATAATGCCACTTATGTTTTCTGTTAATTAATAAGTTAACTTTTCGTCTGCACGTTAATATCGGACGAGGGTGTGTTTAAGGGAACAAAGGGAAGGGCTCGCGGTGGGTTGAATAGATAATTGGTGTGTTTCATTAACAGAGCGATTCTTGACCCGGTTTCCCGGGCTAAATAATAATATCCATCGCCATAGCCATTCGGGCAAGAAACTCCGTCCGCGTACACAGCCGTGGGGTCGTTCCCTCCGGCCTGGCGCACTTCTGGCCCCATTATCTCTGCCCATTTACGTGTACGCGGAACGGACGAGCGCGATTACGAAGATCTTCGGTGGCTCGCGAGGGCGAACGATCGGCTTTCGTTAGTCGGACACGCCGGTGGATCTCCGCCGCCGCCATCGCCGCGCCGTTTCGAGCCGGTCGTGAAAGAATTAATGGTCGTTCGTGCCACGGGACAATACGGAGCCGAGGCGCACCGCCGTCCGACCTTAACTCGATACTCGGGGAAATTCTCGAGAGGATAAACGGTCGGTCGACGCGCGGACCGACTCTCCCGGAAGACGATCGATGCTAATGGCCCGTGCCAGACCAGACGGCCACCCTCCCGTCCTTTGAATATGTATCGGCGCGTGCTCCTTTCGCCCTTTGCCCATCAGGAAACAGACCACCGGTAAGATATCGGAATTGGGACCGACCGGCTCCTACTTACGCCCCCGACCCCCCTGCGAGATATTAAAACGGATCGGCGAGCAAGACGGATGGCAGCCGCGTCGCCGGGATTCCCTGAAACCGGCCAGCTGCCGTGAANCACCGGTAAGATATCGGAATTGGGACCGACCGGCTCCTACTTACGCCCCCTCTGCGAGATATTAAAACGTATCGGCGAGCAAGACGGATGGCAGGATTCGCTGAAACCGGCCAGCTGCCGTGACACCGATATCGAAATTATATCCCCGTCGCGTTTTAAAAATATTTTCGACCAGAGATTTGGGATACAGAGATCGGACGGGACGCCGGGACGAGGAGCCGCAGTGACAGGGACGAGCGGAGCAGTCATCGTCGAGTCGTGGCGCTGGGGACGATTAACAGCGGCGCCGTGTCGAATTCGGTTCGATTTGTAAGAGGACGAGTGTGTCGGACGGGCGTCGACGAAACGAGAGACGGGGGCTTGGCATCGAGGAGACGAGGAAATCGATGCGCGGCAATTATAACCGTGTCGTCGTTTCGTCTCTCATTCTATTTTCCCCTCTCGTATAGGCGGGGGATCATCGGGTTTCTGTTCGTCAGTGTAGATCGAAAATACAACCGGACGCGTAACCCGGGAACGGTCAGCCGACGGGGGAACGGTTCTAGGTCAGGACGCAGGGCCGCGAGACCCTGGAGTCGTCTTCCTTCGGAGCATTCCCCGTGACCCGGAACTTAATATAGACGACGACCGAAAGGGGAAAACACTTTATTAAAATTATTATAATCGCGGCCGACACCGCGGCGAGCGTAATAAATTCCACGTTTCGATCGGGACTGAATTGAAAATTCCAAATTGAATCCTTCCGGAGAGAGGAGGTTGATCGATATTCCGGTCGCGCGGTCGCGTCTTACCGACTCTTTAATTAACTTCTCCGCCTCGGAGGATGCCACTTTCACTCTATTTTTAAACTCCTCTCTTCCGCGACGGCATTTATCTCGATTGGCCTCGCGACACGCGTGCAGTACGCGTTCCTCGGACGGAGATCGGGAAACTTATTACTCCGCAATTATCGAAATGAAGACGTCTGACAAAGTGACGAAGGGGAGTAATCATGGGAAGAGGACGTTTTTAATATCTATTCGATGGGCATTAAAAAATTGGCGAGCCGGTTCGAGCACTGGCTCGGGTCGCGACCGAAAAATCATCGGTATGAGCTTTAAAAGTTTCGTGCCGCACGAGAGTACGGCCGACGATCGTTCACCGTCTCTCCCGTAATTTCTTCCGTTTCTCGCCCCGCATCCTGAATTATAAAATGTCGAGCGCCGGGCCGGGCCGGAGCCGGGCTACTCGCGCACCTGCTCGCGAAAAACCGCACTCGGATCGATCGGATCTCCGACCGCTGCCATACATTTTAGACGCCTGCCAATCCCGATACTGTATGCAGAAGAGAACGGCGAAGTCAGCCAAGAGGATAGGTTTACAAGAGACGTAACAAATTCTCTCCGTGGCCCTTTTCTAATCGATTATCTCTAAACTCGACGTCGAAAGGAGCGCGCGCGGCTGTAATTACAGCGGGAAAGTTCGCGACACGGTTTCAAAGGTGTTCGAAGATAAAGGTAAGTGACTGCGTGTCTATATAACAATGCTCGAGCTTTTGTCGTCGTCGTCGTCGTCGTCGTCGTCGCTCGCCTCGCGGGAGAAGAATCTCGAGGACGATTGGTCGACAATTTTTTAAAAGCAGAAGTAAATACTCGGCCCCGGGGGAATTTAAGAACCACTGAGGACCGGGGTTTAATTTTTTTCGAGTGCCGGAGCGGAGAAACGTTTTAACGATCCTCTAAAGGAGCGGTTCGTAGGAGCGTTATTAAATTCGCGTCGGCCGAATCGAATACGCGCCGCGGCGGAGGAATTTGAAGATAAAAAGACGAGGATCGCGTCAAAGGGTTAACGTCTTTGTGACACTTGGGACGGTAATCTCCTCCTCGGATATTCTTTTGCGATAAGCGGGGCCGCGGGGCGCGATCAAGCTGAATTGATAAGTCAGAATCAATCAGAGTACAATTTCCATGGAAATACCTTTGAAACTCTTCTCCTCGGGTGCCCGGGAAACTTTCAAAGCCGTGCAATTTAAAGTACAAGATAATTAGCGTACGCGGGAAACGAGAAAGGAACTTTGCCGAAGGAGTAGAGACCCGATGCAACTGCCGCAATGCGCCTAAAACTAGCTTCGCCTATTCTCGGACAAACGTTACAATATTTTTATACCTCGAACCGGGCCCTCCGCCTATAAATCTTCATTATGCCAAACGGGACGGAAACGTCGATATAATCGACGCGCCGTTGCACTAATTGCGGGGGACAAGTTTTCAAAACCGCGCGACTGGAATTACTCGACGCGAATCCGGACGGAGTTGTACAATTTTCGGGAATACATTCGGTCTTTGTTTCGTATTGATTAAAGCATCGGATCGGAAATCAGCTACAACGCGAGCACAATGCTGGTCTATCTCCACTGTTTAATAGAACGACACGACTTCCCGAAGACTTTAGGCAAGTGGATCTCCGAGCGGCGACGATCGTGCACGTTCGTTTCGGAAAAAGAGGCCGGTTTTGTCGGGCGGCCGAAAACTGCGAGCGGTTCGCGCGGGACGAGAGGAGAGGCGAGAGAAAGGGTGCAATTAAGCTCGCGTTCTCCGTTTATTTGCCGTGTCGCAGGGGATACGCGCGCGTCTCGACACAGGAAACGGCGGCGAAGGGAGGAGGAGGAGGAGCGGACTGGGAGGTGAAAAGCGAGGGTCGGCGTCGCGAGACCGAACCAGACCATCGACCACCACCGCTGGCTCCTCGACGAGGCTGCGATACATGCATACGCGATCTGCCGCCGATCCATAGTGGCTAGATTGCTCAATAGAGCTGATTATGCGACCACGATCGGCCGCGGTTCCACGCTATTTTGTTCGGCGCACGCCCACGTCGTTAGACCGACAACTTGGACCTCCCTTTTCCACTCTTTAGCCAACGGAGGAAGTTATGCTCGTTCGTAGGGTAATAAGCGAGCAGGCTTACACGACAGCCGCGCGAACCACCGGTTACCCCGGCCGCAATTAACTTCGTACAAAGTGCAACGTTCAAATCCCGTTCACCGTTGATTTTCTACCCGACGGATTTACTATTCTCAGCTATTTTCCAAACTTTTTATCTCTAATTTGATGGATCAAACTTTGGAATCGTGTCAAAAGCAACAAGTTAAAAAGGCCTGGGACGGAGGGCGGTTCGGGGGCGAGGGTCGATCGGGGGATTACTTAATTCCGCGATCCTTTACACGACGGTTCGAAGGTGAGAAGCCGCAGGACGAGTCGATAGGCATCTAACTTCTGAAACGGACGGAGATAAGAATCCCAGGTGGGAAGCGTAGCTTCGAAACAAACCGCGGAGAGAGGGTGCCCCCCCATCCGTGTTTTCGAAGATGCTTCGACACGATTTTCCTTAGTGCACTCGGACCTTTTCACGAGGTTTCTGAAAAGGAGTTCGACGCGCGGGCAAAGAGATTAAATCGAATATTTTTTCATCTCGCCTCGATGTCGATAAATACTCTTTCCGGTTTCATCGATTTTGGCCGCATTCAAGTTACAACTGTATTTCCTCGGCTACACGGAGGATTCAATTCCCCGGTAAACGTACGTAGGTACGGTTCGTATAGCTCGGGGAAAACGCGTCCCGAATCCACAACTTCTCAAATTATTCGCGCAGCCTCTAATTGTAAGTAAAATAAGTCTATGATTAAATTAGGCGACGGCGGCCGCTCCCGGCGAACAATTAGCATTAGCTCGAATAAGGAACAATTAAACTTTTGGCCGAAGTTCCGCTTAATCAGTCGCTACTTGTCTCGGGCTGAATCAATAAACATCGGGCAATTTGTCAATTCCGGACGAGGCTCCTCTCGCGGAACTTTGATCCTTTGTCGGTTGGGCTAACAAAAGGTCCTTGAAAAAATCGATCGGAGATCGTCGGTCCCGGGTCGAGGAGGAGGTCGGCGGGGAACGGAAGAGGCCGGTGCACGCTCGAAAGATTTCGATCGGTCGGATGAAGTATTCCGTCCACGCGGGGCGAGCCGGGGGGCGGCGAGCGCGAGCGCAAATATTGATTTTCAATTACAGCATTCGTGACTTCGCGCAATGTCCCTAACACAGAGATAGAGGACGCGTGTAGGCCTCGACAGCCTTGGCATAAAAGAAAAACCGCAATCTCAAGGTTCATCTGTAGTGTAGCTGCGACCAACCGTTTCCCGAGTCTTTACCGCGTACGCTTTCGATCCGCGCGGGAACAGCGGACGTCTCGCGACGAATTAGACTCGAATTTGAATCGTCGGTTCACCAAATAGATATCGTTTATTTATTACAAAGCGACGCGTGCCCAGCGAAAGAATCAATCGCGTGAACGAGCGCGATGCCTTTGGATAAACGAGCGGGAACGGAGTTGATTAAAGAAGGAGGGAAAAGAAGTTCGATTAAAACGGCGGAGTCAAACGAGCGGATATACGCGGTTTCCCTTTGAACGAAGGTCCCGTCGTCCCTGCGACCGGAGGATTCTCTGTCCGGGACTGGACGAATTGTCCGTGAAAAGAGGGAGAGAGGATCCCTCGGCCCGAAAAATACGATTGAGCGACGGCGGCGGCGGTGGTAGTCTTTTGGTGGTTCGCGGCTTTAAGAGCAGCCCGGGTGCCTCGCTTTGAGCCCACGGAAATCGAAGATAGACCGGGGGAAACCGCGAAGGGTACAAAAGGCACAAAGGAAGAATATCCCGTTCGTTGATAATCGATCGGGTTCTCGGTCCCGCGCCTCGCGTGCCCGATCGAAATTACGTTAAAAGTTTGTCGAACAAACGAGAGGGAGAGACGGGACGGAGATCGAAACGGAGGAATAAAAGAAAGAGAGAGGGAGAGAAAGAAACGGGAAAAGGGATCGCGGTATCTGGGTGTCGGGTGTAACCGTGGCGAAAAGAGTACTCGCGACGGACAGCAAAGAAGCCATGGCAAGAAGAACCGCGGGCGCTGAAAAACATTAATTAATTCGTGCTGCCTTAATTGCTGGCGGTGGAAGTTTTAAAGGGGCCGCAATTAACGCTCGATTCCGGTAAAATTCTCGTTCCAGCGGACGGACCGCGCTATACCGAATCAAAAGCATTTTAGATAAAATAAACTTGGACAGTATTCGTCGGGTTCTTTCTACCGCGGCACCGTTGCGTTACCCTGCCTACGTTCCTTAGTTATATATACCGTTTCCCTCGTAATTTAAATTTCCCTTCCGTCAAGGGAAATCCGACCAAAGGAACGAAAGAGAGAGAGAGGGGTGAACCTCGATTTCGGAGGAGGATCACTCATAAAAATAAAAAATATTTCAAACTCGGTACTACGTCCGAGACGATATAGCGCGTTGATAACTAATAAAATTTATTATCGAAGTTGAACCGTTCCTCTCGGTTCCACTAAAAGAAAATTCTTACCGCTCTTAATTCGATGGCAAGACCCACCACGGTTCCCCACGGCCCACGAGCTATCGCCGCGATCCTCTTAACGTCCATCCAATCTTTTTCCCTGAAAATTTCCCGGTAAACTGTGTTTGGAAAGAACTCTCCCTCCGCCCACCGAGATTCCTCGAATCTCGAGACGCGTGGGCTAATTTACGAGCGACGTTAGGTACTATCGGCCGATTAAAAGCCGGCCGGAACGGCGGGGCGGCGATCCTCGTCGTGCGACTGTAAAACCGTTCAAGGGGAGGAATGTCCGCTCGCTTTGCGCGGGGGAATTTTCGATTTTATGGAACCGACTGCCGTGTCGAAAGTTGTTGAGGAGTTATCGCGGGACACGCGAGCATCCATCGGCGGGCGGGCGCGGGACGGGATGACGCAAACGGCGACCTCGAATTAGCCGAAAACAGACGCGCGAATCTAAGCACCTTGAATTACGAGTCCCGACACGAACCGCGGCCGCCGCCGGCCGTCCTCGTGCCGTTGGAAAAGGTCGAAGATTATCCGAGCGGGGGCGAGCCACGCCGGGCTAAAACTATCGATTATCCGATGACCCGTTCGGTCGGGTATCGTTCGACGAAACACCCGAGCGCAACCTTAATTACGGGTTTGTTTTTCCCTTTTTATTTCGTCCTTTCACCGGTTAATCGGACCGAATCGAAGCGGCGGACGTTGTCGCCGCAGCCGGTGGTTGCCGATCGAATTAAGAACCGTGGCAGGAAATCTATATCGTTTTGCGCGCATTAAAAGGGTTCGAAGAGTACCGCCGGGAAAAAGTTCTAACGGCGATCGACGTGACGCAATAAAATAACAGCGCCCGACGACGGCCCGAAACACGTACGGAACCACTGTTTTCCTCTTATGACTTTTTACATATTTTTATTCGATATCGCGACGTTCGACGTTTAAGACCGCGCGAGTCCGCGACGGAGACGAGATGGAAAAGATGGAATTTAATTTTTTACGAGATCCCGCGATCAGAGGCGACGGTTTTAAACCGAAACCGAGAAACCGGGGAACCGATCGGGGGATCGTTAAGCGAAGAGGACCGGTGGAGTGGTGGCAAACGTAATAGAAGGAAAAGGCAGTTTCGCGAGCCAGAGAAAGCCCTTCTGGCCCGCGTGAAAATGCTTAGCCGTGCGAGAAAATCGTTCGATCGCGTACGGGGCTTAACGAGATATCGTTAACGTCGCCGGCCGGGAACGGGAGAGGTAGATACGTACGTACGTACGTGCGCAACGCGCGAGAGAGCGCTCGTAAACGACGAGTCAGTTTACGGGGTCGATTTACCCGGCAGCGGCCCGTTATGCAACGGATGGCCCCTTCGCACCTCCGCGTTTACAGCCCTTACGATTATGAAAAGCCGAAAGGGGTGTCGACCCTCTCAGACGCGAGCACTCTTTAATAATCCGTCTTCGGAATACGTTTACGTTCGTCGCGCGGGACGACGCGACGCGACGCGCGGCACCGGATAAAGTAGTCCGGGCCGTTGTAAGGGCTAATGAAACGGCAACATCGAAGAAGGCGGTGGCCGTTGTAGATCGAAAATTGGGAATTTGACGCGGCGAGTCAGCGATTTGGACCGGGGCTGTAAATCGGGAAATTCTGCGAGGGGGCTGGCGGCGATTGTTCGTCCGTGACTTTTCTGTCGATACGGGCGCGCGCGCTCTCGACTCCGGGAGGGCTTCTATGGATTACGCGCGAAATTGCATCCAAATCCTGTTTTTAATACCCTCGACCCTGTCGACGTTTCCTGTCGATTACTTTCAATCGGACCATCGATTGCTCTTTAAATCGTAAAATATGAAAACTGTCGAACCGTATCGAGAGCACGCGCGCTCTCGTCCATGCACGTACGAGCGACGAGCGCCGCGCGGACGAGCTCGCTCGCAGAGGCCCTATTTTGCGAAATCGTCTGAGAGAGAGAGGACGGAAGGGAGGGATCCCGAGGGAGGTGCGGGCGGATCCCCGGGGCTCTCGCCGTTTTCCATTAATTTACGTTACGCTAATTTAATCGGCCACCGACCGCTTTGTATAGCATTAAACTCGACCCTCGAGGTGCGACGGACCCGTCGCCCCCGGCCCGGCCCGGCTACTTAAAGACGTACAGCTGTTAAGATTCCTTGTCGCGTGAAATAAAATAGTATTCGGTCGAGTGGAAACGAGTCCATAGGGCAGGAATCGCGATCCCCGCAAAAGAACGTGGGACCCGTGAAAGAGTCCTGGAACTTTTCAAGAACCAGAGGACAGACCTTGGTAGTCGCGAGTGAAACGAACAGAATAGACAGATAGAAAGCGGTGGGTGGGTGGTTAGTCGAGAGTCGCGAGTCGAAAGAGCTATGACACCGAGGACGGGGCTGTGTCCTTTGTGCGCTCGGCCCGATGCATCCGGTCGACGAGGTAGATTGCGCGACTGTCAATAGCAGAATAATTGAAAGACGCGCTCTTAATTAGTATCCGGCCGGGAGTTTTGCGCTCGACTGCCGCCGTTCGGGCTTATTTCGATCAAGAGAGAGGGAAAGGGAGAGGAGAAACGCGGCAGGACGGAGACGAGCAACGTTTTTCGCGGGATACAAAGACGACGAAAAAAGCGATCGAAAGCTCGGAAGGGAAAGGAGGTTGGAAACGGTCGTATTTCGCAGTTGGCGCGAGTCGCGCGCGACGACGACGACGTGCCGTGAATTCGAGACGTTTGACTCGCGGTTACCTGCGCCGTGTCCAACTTTCTTCTACCCTCCGCCGGCCTTTGCTTCCTACCCGCGCGCCTTTGTCAACCTTCTCCTTAATCGCGTTAATGAAATTTCGTCACGGTTGGATACCGCGTCCGACGCGACGCGAATTTCTCATGGAAATAAATCAATCGGAAACTCGAACGTCGAAACCTGCTCCACCGAGGCGACGAATGGAAATCGACACTATCCCTTGATCGTTTCTCCAATCGTTACGTCGTCAATATTCTTTGAGATCGGCCGACGAGGACCACGTTTTCTATAAAGAAAAAAAGCACTTGTTAAAAGCATTTATGGACGACACATGATTATTATTAAGAATCCAGCGACTGTCTCAATCTTCCCGTAGTTCGAAATTAATTGCGCGAACTCGCGCGCGAGAAGGGTGCTCTCGGGTGGAACTTCATCGGGTTCGCGAGCCAAAAGACGAAACGATAAGGCCAGCGGAATCTCGCGAGGCGACGTGTCGTCGGTTTTCGAAAGTTCGAGGTGTGCTCGCTTCGAACGGAAAGGGAGTAGTCCGCGTATAACTATAGCCCCCCAACTTCTCTCGGCGAACTCTCGCGAAGAATATCAAACGGCCCGCGGCGTCGTACAAGAGGAAATTTGCATCGAATGACGTTGCGATTCATCTGCCCGCGGGGCTGCCCGTTGATCAAAACACCGAAAGTCGATCGGCGTAGAAACACAAGTCCTTCGCCGTTCGATCCTCGGCCCCGCCGGAGCCCGGCTTCAAATTATTGCGAGCCTCTGTCGGAAAAATCTCGGGAAATTTTATTCGACGGGGCGCGAAAGTCTAATATCTCGGCGAACGGGAAGATCGATACGTGGAGTGGTTCGGAAATCTGAATCGTTCGTTTGAAGAGTAACTCAACCGGTGGTCGAGTTTTGTTCGTATACGACGAGAGGGAGAGAGAGCCGCGCGATATCGCGCGAATACGCGTATATTACGGGAGAAGAGGGCCGGAAAAGCGTGAGACGAAGTCGCGTTAAAAGCGGGGAGCGCGCATGTCCAAACGCAGTATATCCTCATAGACGTACTCCCCGGAGGTAGCTGGATCACGACCGTTCCGGGGATATTTATTTACATTCCGGCAATTAGTCGGGCATTAAGTCGCGTCTCCGGGGGTGCGAATAACCCGGCGCGCGACAACTTTCGACCTCGATTCTCATCTTACTTTGGCCGAGAGCTCCCGCGGCCCGGCCGGATTATAAATCGTGGATCGTCCCGCGAGGTTGAACGCGGCCGCGGATTTTCCGACGCTCCCCGGCTCGTAGTACGTCGAAGAATGTGTCCGCGTAGGAAACGACCCGGTAAGGAACCGCGGAATACGTGGCGGCGGAGGGGCTAGACAAATGGAAACTGTCGTGAAAGTTTCGAGGGCGGAAAGCGGGACGAGCAACACAACGCCGGTAGGGGTAGCCGGTTCGGCGCAAGAAAGCGAGAACACCGGGGGAAAGACAAAAGTGGACGAAGAACACTTAGTTAGCGGCGAAGTCTCGAGAGTACTCCGGGAAGTAGCGCACCGTAAAGCGTGACGAAAAAAAAAATGCTCGAAAATAGAAGAACTCGGAGCGGAGAGAGAGGACGACTTTGTCCAACTCCGGTGCTAAACGCGCGAAAGAAACACCGCACGATCCTTGCGACTTCTTGACCGCCCCCGGAACCCGAACTCCCAACTCGCCGACCATGGAAATCGACTTTGGTTCAACAGATTCCGCCGATAACTCTTCTATTCGATTCACAAATATAATTAAAATTATATCCGTCCCATTACTTATCTCACTCTATTTCCTCGGGCGAAAAGACGGTCCCGGACGTTAACAGGGTTAAGCGAGTCGGGGAAATCATGTAGCCACGGTTACAAACGACTCGAGTCGTAAATTCCTGGGAACGGCATTCGTTCGTTAACGGAAATTAAGAGAGAACTCTTTCTCCTCCGATAGACGGACGTGAAGAAATTCGTCGAACCCGCGAATAAAGACGATCGCGGGGCGTCGCTGAAAAAAATTGTATCACGTTTTGTCGGGCCGACGGGGTTCCATAGCAGAAAATAAATTAGATCAGGGTTGACGCGGGTAACCCGATTTTAGCTCGCGTTAAGTCTGTCTCGGGGCAAACTTGAGACCCGCGGACGGGACGAATAACTGGAGGAGCTCTGCGACGACGCGTTTCGTGTCGTTACCGAAAATTTATTCCCTCCGCTCCCACCTGTTCCCGGTTCGTGTAAAAGTCGCCGGGAAGCCGGACGGTTTGGGAGCGCGCACCAGGCACCGAAACAGGCGACGCGCAACACGTCGCGATGATTTACGAGATTGCGCGCTATGCGATCCATTTCGCAGGCCGCGCGCCGAGCCGCGCCGCCGAAATCCTCGATGAAACGCGAGATGTAATAGATTTTTTTACGGCCGAAACGACGCGCCGTCGAATTACACCCACCCCGGAGCAAAGAAATTTAATTGTTCGCCGATGAGGCACATTTTTGCGATCCGCGCGAGACGACGCTCGGATCTCGAGTTCGCGGTTGATCAACTGAGGGTACTAAAAGATGAAAGGGCGTGGATCGCGCGCAAGAGATGGGGGACATATTTCGCGTGGTCGTAAACCGGGGCAACGTCTAGGTCGACGGACCGCGCCATCCATCACGCGTCGCGTCTACCGAGACGTTATGGTAAAGGGACGTCGGTTCGCGGGCTCGAAATCCTTCGCGGCAAGAACGAACGAAGCGAGGAATAGGATGCGAGGAAAAGATTATTCGCTGGAAACTCTTCCGGTGACGGCCGGCGAGGGAAAGAAAGAAGATGAACGGCCGCAGCTATCGCTGGCTCCGGCGTCGCTGATAACGGCGGGTACGCGGGTACGATACGGCGTCGGCGGCGGCGTCGGTACCCGGGGCCAATATTCCCAGGCGATGCCAATTGGCTCCAATTACCCGAGCTCTAATCCCGTCGAATAATTCGGGAATACATTATCCGGAGAACAAATATTCGCGTCACTGCTGCTAAATCCGGCCGTAAAATCGCCGCTCCGCCTAAATCCATCATAAATATTTTAACGCAGGATCGATTACTTTAAATCGTTTCAATTCTCTGCGCTTTTGTCTCGCCTCCCCCCCGTCACCGTTTCATTTCCTGATTAAAACGCCAACAAATTCCGCCTCTTTATCTCTTCCGGCCGGCGGATTTAAAGCGGACGGGGGTTCGGGACCGTTTTCTAAACAAAATATTTCTCGTAACGCGGGCGGAAAAAAAAAAGGGGGGAAAATAATGGAAACGCGGGCCGCGGCGACCGTAAGCTTTGCTCGTCGACGGTTGATAAAACACGGGAACGAACGAACGAACGAACGAACGAAGGGCGAAACCTGCAGGGACGAATGGGACGGACAGACGGACAGGGTTGTAAATGGGGTCGGGCCGGCCGGAACGCGTATAAAATATGCCGAGCCGCGCTATCTCGCGGCCGATTGCCTGGAAAACTCACGCGAAAATATCGATCCCCACCCGGTTGGTCCGCTTGTAATCAGATTAAGCAAGACCAACGGCTCGACCTGGCCATACCTATAACCCTGCACGGCTCCCTCGACACCCCGTGTACGAGCGCGCCTCTCTTCGAAACGAACAGAGACCGCACGAGACCGTTCGCGCCCCTTCGTCGTTCGCCCTCCTCTATCTGTATCTCTCTATCTACGCGCGAGACGGTGTACTCGAGCCCCGTTATGGGAACGACTCCACGGATTCGAGTATGTTTGCACGCCAGCCCGTACGGCTCGACGCCGCGCCGTCCGCCGTCTACGACCGACGAGTTGCCGAAGTAGTCGAGCTCCGGCTATGCTCAGACGCTCGTCCGTTTCGATCGAACTCAACCGTGGACGCGTGCCTCCGTTCTGTCGTACACCGGTCCATCGTTTGGCAAACAGAGGCACAACGGTCAGAATTATTCATTTGTATGCTCGTCTCCCAAGGCACAAATGAAGATGAATCGCGGAAAAGGTCAAGTACGAAAGAGCCAGAAGATCGTCGTCGGTGGCGCAGCAGGAACGCTGGCGAGTCCATTCATCATAAAAAGTTGCGCGAGTATGAAAACTGGGGCGCGAACATCGAGGGATTGCCGTCAAAGAAGCGTGGACAGCCGAATCGGGTATAGTAAACTGGCCGCGTTCGTTAGAAGGGAAACAGCGTGTGCCGAGTGAAAGAGCACACACGAATCAGGGCGAAAAGTTGAAAGGGAAACGAATGTCGAGTGGCCGGTCTCCGCCAGGTCCAATAGCGGAGCCACACAATTTAATTTCCATTAAATTCCGCCGCTGCTTGTACTTGGACCGGTTGTGGACTTACTTTGCAATTATAATTTCTGTCCTCGCGAATAAACGCGATCCGCGCGCGCGGTGGCTATCGATCCCATCGTTTTTATAGACCCGGGCTAAAAATACGGTTCGGTAATATATAAATTAGCCCGCTATAATAGGACGTATGAAATCGTTTTCGACCCTCGAGCGCTAATAATGTCGTTCGCGATAATCAATTGCGTTACAGCGTTGGCCTCGTTTTCAGGGAATCGTATGATTTTAAACGAGCAATATACTTTCGAGCCGCTGGGAACGCGTAAAAATCAGTGTGCAAATATTTTAACAGGCGCACAGTTAACCCGGTTCCCGACTCCCAATTTCTGCCGATAATTTAACAGCTCCCCGCGAACGGCCCGCCGCTCCATGTATACGTTCCTGCGTCGCGTACATACATATATCCCGGATACTAATCGGAATAATCGGTTATCTCCGTTATCGAGCCGGCTTCATTGCCTCATGAAGATTTTAGCGTCCGCTGCGTTTATCCGAATGACTAAAAAACCAAACTTCGTTGCGCCACCGTGATAAACGCGACCACCCTCATTGAATTCCCGACCTCGTCGCGACCCCGCGAATTTTATTTCCAGTTTTTTCTTTACAAGGATCATCGGATTCTTTCGGAGATCGACGGGTCGCGGTCAGAATCGAAAGGGACGAACGAGCCACGAAACGACTTGCGCGATCGCGATAAATGGTGACCGATTCGACGGCGCGTTGTCGGTCGTCAGCGCTCGTCAGAGATACACAGAGTTACGGATACTCGCGTCGGTTTCGAGATTACGATTGAAAGGATTTCCGGCGCTCGCGGAGGGAGGCGAAAAAACGTATAAAAAGATACCGCAACGCACTCGATGAAAATTGTTCGAGGGTTTATCGAACCTGGAGAGAGAAATAATGAATTTAATCCACTTACCGACGATAGGAATTCGCTCTCTATTTTTTTGTTATACAGTTTAGCTGCGAGGAGGCGTACATATGTCGGCCAAAAAAAAAAACACGCGTGTACGCGTAGGCGTAAGCGATCGGGACGGCGGCCGGCGCGTCACGAGCCGCACTCGTTGTCGAATCGGACGAGCCGTGCGGTCGAAATCGATACGAGTGCTCGCGAAACATTTCGCTCGTTATTATCCGCCTCGCCGGCACGAGATTAGCGAACGCGCTAGCTTTTAATGATCCGGATACGAGAGCCGCGCTCGCGTTCCCGCCGAACCGGGCGCACATCGCTAATCGGGACTTCTTCCCGTCGCCGCCGGCGCCCGATCCGG
>SMSR01006112.1:0-12318 GCA_019453355.1 Ceratina japonica | reverse complement strand
ACAACTAATTTACTTAGCTGTTATTAAATCTTGCGTGCCAATGAGAGGTCTAAGGGTCAGAACCTATATAAAAAGACAATAAAAAAATATAAACGTTTCTTGTAATCGTATATAACAAAAAATGGAAAAAAATTATGTATGTAGGTATAAAGAAAGAACACAGACATTTATGTGGCTTGAAACCATATCTCGCGCTGAGAATTAATCACTTTCAGCTCCTATATGACGCGTACAAAAAAATAAAAAATACTTCTCAACAATTATACGGAATGTTTGAAACTTTCTCATGTATCATGAACGGTACATCGCGTCAAGTGATAAGTTATATTTTGCCCTAAGAATATATACGAACTTCTCCTTTGTCCCTACCAACTTCTGTACGTTTATTTCTCTTCTGAATTTTTCTTCGCAAGAACAAACAAATAAAACAATACTTCTCAACAATTATATGGAATATTTGAGAGTCGCCCATATTTTATTATTAAACATAATGCATAACATCAAATAGTAATTAATATTTCACTCTAATTGTACATAAGGAGATACACGAACTTCTCCCTTGTCCCTACAAACTTCTGTACGTTTATTTCCCTCCTGAATTTTTCCTTAACAAAACAAATAAATAAAAAAATACTTCTCAACAATTATATGCAATATCTGAAAGTCCCTCAGGTTCTACTATTAAAAATAATGCAGTACATCAAATGGTAATTAATATTTCATTGTAATTGTAAGAGGATACACAAACTTCTCCCTACAAACTTTTGTACGTTTATTTCCCTCCTGAATTTTTTCTTTGACCAAACAAAGAAATAAAATAATACTTCTCAACAATTATATGGAATATTTGAAACTCCCTCATGTTTTTACTATAAAAATTAATAAAGTACGTCAAATGGTAAGTAATATTTCACTTTAATTGTAAGAAGATACACGATTTTTTTCCTTGTTCCTCTAAACTTTTATAAATTTATTTTCCACCTGACTTTTTCTTTGACAAAACAAAAAATAAAACAATATTTTTCAACAATTATATATGAAATATTTGAAACTTTCTCATGTTTTACTATAAAAAATAATGCAATACGTGTTATGTTTGGAACGTGGTTTGGTAGGATGGGAATCACTAATTAAGCCAGCACTATTTTATATATCTTAGGAGAAGTTTATTGTACGTCCACAGTCAGTCGCCATTCCGTATCTCGCTTTCTTTGTGTTCCCCACATAACAATACGTCAAATGTATCATGTATAATTTCATGTGACAAACGCTCGATGGCAAATCAACTGAACTCGAGGTTTTCGTTCAAGAATAACAGGTTGTTTTGAGAATTATTAAATAGGAAAAGATGTAAATCAATATTCAAGTATTTTTTTTAAATATATAGTGAATAAAATAATGCCTCCAACAAAGTGAAAATCATGTTCTCAAATGGTGAGAAAAAGGAAGATCGCTCGTCTTAATGAAAGACAACGTCATGTGATCGATTTAGATGAATTATTACCCACATTACCTACAAAACAAAATAAACTGAAATTGGTTAAAGACCTACGAAAAAAGATATTAATGAGAATTAAAAGAAATAATGATAAATACAGAAAACAGAAAAATCAAACCAGATGTGTTCGTCGAAAAGAAAATGAGAAATTGAGAAATGCTGAAAATGAAGAGAGACGATTGAGACACCAAAAAGAGAGGGAAGACGAGGAATTAAGAAACAATGAAAATATTTTGAGACGGTTAAGACACCAAAAAGAGAGGGAAGACGAGGAATTAATAAGAAACAATGAAAATATTTTGAGACGGTTGAAACACCAAAAAGAGAGGGAAGACGAGGAATTCAGAAACAATGAAAATATTTTGAGACGGTTAAGACACCAAAAAGAGAGGGAAGACGAGGAATTAAGAAACAATGAAAATATTTTGAGACGATCGAGACATCAAAGAGAAAGGGAAGACGTGCAAATCAAAATTGTTGAAAACAAAATAAGGCGGTTGAATTTACAAATACAGAGAAAAAACAAGGGATTCAAGAATGTTGAAAATGAAAAGAAACGGATGAAATATCAAAGTGAAAGGGAAGACGCGAGCAAATCAAAATTGTTGAAAACAAAATAAGGCGGTTGAATTTACAAATACAGAGAAAAGACAGACAAGGGATTCAAGAATGCTGAAAATGAAAAGAAACGGATGAAACATCAAAGACAGCGAGAAAACGAAGAATTTAGAAATGTTGAAAATATTATCAGGAAGCAGCAACTTCAAGAGAAAAGGAATGATATAGAACTCAGGATAAAAGAAAATCGAGCAAAGAAACAAAGAATGAACAATAAAAATGATCTGCATAAAGTCAAGGCTGCTCGAAAACAAAGAGGAATTTAATGCAGAGATTAAGAGAAAGTGATAAAAATAGATCTTATAAAACAGTTATAAGGTTGCACGCAGAGTATATGTTTAGGAAAAAGGTTTTGCTATCTTTTTTCCAAATTCGAATTTTGCGTAACAAAGTCATAGAGATAATACGTATAGAGGAGGGAAGACAGCCGTGATCGTGATAGACCATTAGAAAAAGAGACAAGATAAGGGTAGCGATACTCTCTCTCTTGAATTACTTGAATTGAAGCAAGATAGCGTCACTACCCTGACTCTTCTCTTCATCCTCTCTTCATCTTCTCTTTCTCTAATACATATACCATTTCCTTTTACACGTAACCGCATGGTTCACCTACTCTATATGTATTATCTCTATGAACAAAGTACTGTACGAAATGGGACTTAAAATAAATAACAAGTAAGATGCAACATAATATTTATAAAAAAGTTTTGTTTCTAGTGGCGTTCAGAGTCCATTTCTCTCGTTTTTTCATCCATCGTTATTTCTAATTTTTGATTCTTTCTACTTTTCTGTATATTAAACATGCAAGTCTTTGACGAAGCCCTAAAAAAATAGAATACGATGCAGTGAACTAAGCCTTTTAAAAGCCCACAGAAAATTAAATTGATTGGCTCAATACTAAAAGACTTATTCTGTTTTGAAATGTGTCCGAATGTAAATGGGAGTCACTTTGTTTCATGTTTCTATCTCCCACGCAATCATTTCAAAGACGCGTCATTTCAAATATTCNAATGAAAAGAAACGGATGAAATATCAAAGTGAAAGGGAAGACGCGAGCAAATCAAAATTGTTGAAAACAAAATAAGGCGGTTGAATTTACAAATACAGAGAAAAGACAGACAAGGGATTCAAGAATGCTGAAAATGAAAAGAAACGGATGAAACATCAAAGACAGCGAGAAAACGAAGAATTTAGAAATGTTGAAAATATTATCAGGAAGCAGCAACTTCAAGAGAAAAGGAATGATATAGAACTCAGGATAAAAGAAAATCGAGCAAAGAAACAAAGAATGAACAATAAAAATGATCTGCATAAAGTCAAGGCTGCTCGAAAACAAAGAGGAATTTAATGCAGAGATTAAGAGAAAGTGATAAAAATAGATCTTATAAAACAGTTATAAGGTTGCACGCAGAGTATATGTTTAGGAAAAAGGTTTTCCTATCTTTTTTCCAAATTCGAATTTTGCGTAACAAAGTCATAGAGATAATACGTATAGAGGAGGGAAGACAGCCGTGATCGTGATAGACCATTAGAAAAAGAGACAAGATAAGGGTAGCGATACTCTCTCTCTTGAATTACTTGAATTGAAGCAAGATAGCGTCACTACCCTGACTCTTCTCTTCATCCTCTCTTCATCTTCTCTTTCTCTAATACATATACCATTTCCTTTTACACGTAACCGCATGGTTCACCTACTCTATATGTATTATCTCTATGAACAAAGTACTGTACGAAATGGGACTTAAAATAAATAACAAGTAAGATGCAACATAATATTTATAAAAAAGTTTTGTTTCTAGTGGCGTTCAGAGTCCATTTCTCTCGTTTTTTCATCCATCGTTATTTCTAATTTTTGATTCTTTCTACTTTTCTGTATATTAAACATGCAAGTCTTTGACGAAGCCCTAAAAAAATAGAATACGATGCAGTGAACTAAGCCTTTTAAAAGCCCACAGAAAATTAAATTGATTGGCTCAATACTAAAAGACTTATTCTGTTTTGAAATGTGTCCGAATGTAAATGGGAGTCACTTTGTTTCATGTTTCTATCTCCCACGCAATCATTTCAAAGACGCGTCATTTCAAATATTCTATACTTACATACTTCAAACTGCGTCGTATCTGATAAGAATCGCGGTCGATAGGATAGGATAACTCCGAATCAAGACGACAAACGCCTGTAAATATACTAATAAAGTTGAAGAATGTGATTTCTCGACGAAATATAACTTTATTTCTGTATACGTTCACTTCAGCCTTATACAAAACGCATGCACGCGTAATACGAACTTCTAAACGTATTTATTGGTCGTGTCACGTCGTGAGGATGGGCACACAGGCAAGTGTGCAGTTGTTGCAATTGATCAGTGAAAATTTGCAACGCCCGTTTTCTCTCTTTCCTCCTCGCTGAGTTCTGTCAAACTTCTTCCCTTCATGTTGAAGTTCAGTGGTCTTGTTCAACATCAATTGTATATGCTCAAACGTACCGATGAATCATTCTTGATTAAAACATTTACTGACGGATTCGCACGATACAAATTATCAATCATTCTCTCTCTCTCTCTCGCTCTCTAACTTTCTCTCAGGCGTCATTTGACGAACGTTACCTGAGCGTTTCACGGAAACATTACGCGAGATTTTCTCAATGAACACAATAATCAAAACCTATCGAAATATAGGGAACTGTAATAACGATAAGCACACCATTATACGAACTACAAGTGCAACGAACACTTGGCACTTTTCTTTTTACAGGGACTGTCGTACAGAAAATTAAGCTCGAAGGCTCTACGCATGATTCTCTTCTCGAAACACTTTCGCTTTTAACACTAAACCTGCCAACAGTTTTTCTACGCTAACATTCTATATTTATATCTTTTATATTCGAGTGCAACTCTTTACAATTAGTGTCGATGATATTTGCGTCACCAGCTTAAATAATTACAACTCCAGCAAAATGAACAAACAAATTTCGTTCTCATTTCGTTCGTTATAAGAGAATTTCGAAACGGTCTTACAGTTTAGTGTTAAACTGAGTGCTGTAACTTTTACGAAAGGTAAGACGGGCATCCAGAAGGAGATTTTGTCAAATTTTCGTTTATTATACACAGTCACGCGAAGTAATTCGTCTTCATCGGATAATACTATTATCCCTCCTTCCTTTTCGTTTGCTATGTTACCTCGTTTGTACAAAATTGATTTACCAAAGGATGGCTGACACGACGCTGAATCGTGACTAACGGCGAAGTTCCTCGTGAATTGATCGGTAAAAAAAATAATAATAGGAGTTATATGAATCAGGGGAGGTAGCGTTAGAGTCGTGCGAGCCACCCTTTGTACAGTGTGTATACAAGTGTCGGGGCAGGAATATAACAACAGTCAGCGATATACAAAAATGCGAACGGTCATTTTAAAAAAATTGAGCTAATCTTAAAGCTACGCTTAGTTTACTTTAGGACACGAACAGGGAAATCGATCGATAGTCACCCTTAGATTTTGTCGACGAGAAAAATCAAAGTGAAACGTTTGATCTTCTTCGCTTTCCCGTTAGGTTTAAACTGACAAACATCTACGCTAACGGAGCGACGTCTGATAGATCGTGACTATCTCTCGTTTTTAAACAGTGATTAATTTCTAGCGTTTTTCACACAATTAAAGCGTAATAATATTCCTAATTTGATTGAAAGTAAATATTCTTTCGATTAATACCATATCAAACGATAATTCTTTTCATTTTTTTTTGTTCTTTTTTTCAGGCCTTCGTTATTTCACGGTATATAGTTCATATATCCTATTCCGTCCGATGCGTCGGACGAAAGCAATAGACTTCCCCAAAGGAAATTGTCCATAATTTCTTTTTGTTCTTCTAATACGCTAATAAAAACTTAAGTCTACCGCCCATGATTCGTCGTGATAAATAAATTAATTACAGTCAGATCGATTCACACCTTGGTGTTTCGACCATACTCCAAAATTTGTTTATGATAAAAAAGAAGATACCTGAAAAGGAAAAGGTTTTTCACTGGATCCTTGCTAATGATACTGATGACACCGAAATCAGAGATGTGCGAGAACCCGAATATATCATGTCGAGGCGAGAATTTCTCGAAAATTGCAGCATTAGGTTGAATAAATTCTCTTACGTTTCAAAATGCAGAAGAAACGCTGAATGAAAAACTATTATGCAACATCGGAATTGTGAGATAATTAAGTTTTTGAAGAATCTTGTGTACTATTAGAAACTTCCATAAATACGTTTCTACATTGTTTTTTAAATAAACTGGTATACAGTGATGTTCGTTTAAACAGTACATCAATGTAAACTAACTTCATCTACTAATTTATAATGCAGACGAATTTATCTAATAAGCATGAATTTTTAACAAAATTGTTTCTCAATGAAACTCCTCTCAAGGTCATTTCAATGTCAACATATTATGCATAATTGAATTCGTTTTTCATTAGCTATAATAGTATACCATTCCATTAAAAAAATTATAATACTCTTTAAGATATCGGACAGCATGATTTTGAGAAAAAGAAAGTCCATCAGAATAATTACCTCATTAAATCAAACATATATTTTCTGGTGTCATTAAGAGTAATTGAGATATTTTAAGCGAAAGTGTTAACTGACTTACTCTGTATACAACGATCTGTCTGGACAATGAGAAACCTAAACCTTGTCGAGAATTTAGAAATTTCCGGTAATACCGAGATTTTCGCGAACTTGTCCCGTTCCGCCCCAATTCTTCCCGATGATCGGATTTTCGCACACCTCTACACTGAACGTGAAGTCACTGCCACGAACTCACCCCTCGCTAGTCAGGACGTCTTTTAATCTTGCCCTGGTGATCAAATGGTCGTCGCATTTGAACCATTGATCCCTCTGCTGCCGTACGAAGGCAGTGTAGTGTCCGGTCTCCAAGGAGCCTTCATGATTAATCACGGCGAACAGCGAATATCTGTTGTCGCTGAACGCCGCGTCTTCCCCGTTCTTCGGCAGTCCATCGATCATCGAACTGTTGTTGTTACCGTTTCTCCTGTGCGACATGAAAGGCGTCATATCTAGCTGTTCTGGGAACGAGATGAATGTAGAGATCTTCTTGTCTTGTATGCTAGAGTGCTCGAATCGTTTTAAGTGAAAACTGGCAACGATAGGCAGCTGCTTCATAGTTAGTTGTTTGGTGCTCTCTTGATACGTTTGACAGTTGCTACACTTGATCTTCGCGCTCGATCCCAAATGTTCGGCGCGCGTGAATCGTTCTAGGCAATCTAATAATGAGGTAGGAGGGCCAGAACTATCAGAACCGGACGCGCTAGCCGCTGGACCCAGATCCAATGATATATCCCAGAACGGATCTATCGTTGTGGATACTCCGCTGAAATTTGATTATATCAATACAATCGTTTTTGTAACAGCTTACAGTTTAGGAGAATACTTCCCGATACGATTTTTATTGTATTAGTTTCCCTTAGAGAGACACGAAAATAATAAAACGAAACAGAACCAAGACCTTTTAAAGTTGGATAATTTCTTTGATTTCGAACCGAGCGAAGTATTTTTTTAATGCTTGGCTAAGTGCCAAGAAAATTCAAACCGTTGTGTTCGGGTTTAAAAAAGGTAGTTTTAAAAGGTGTTGGTTCTGTTGGAATAAAATTAACTACGAATTTTGATCAAATTTCTGGCACCTACTTTCTTAAATATCGTCATAATCGTAATGAATAATGACTTTTTCTAAAGATGCCTAAAGTTGTCCTACTCTAATCCATCTACTAAAAATTGGCACGGACTTTCCAGACAATCCAATACTATTTTCGTGTCCTCATAGGAAGAGCAAATACAATAAAAAACTGTTCGAATATCATTGTCCCAAGCTGTACACTTTCTACCTTGCATTTAGCTCATACTTGCACGCTTGACAAACTACATCACTTTGAAGTCCGCCAGTGAAGATTTGGTCAATGATACAGTTACAGTGATGTGGATTATCCTTGACTAATATCGGCGCTGCCTCGCAATGTCTATGCAAAACGTCGAGGGTGGCTATAAAGAACTCGTGGGCATCCTGCNAATATTATCAGGAAGCAGCAACTTCAAGAGAAAAGGATTGATATAGAACTGAGGATAAAAGAAAATCGAGCAAAGAAACAAAGAATGAACAATAAAAATGATCTGAATAAAGTCAAGGCTGCTCGAAAACAAAAAAGGAATTTAATGCAGAGATTAAGAGAAAGTGATAAAAATAGATCTTATAAAACAGTTATAAGGTTGCACGCAGAGTATATTTGTTTAGGAAAAAGGTTTTGCTATCTTTTTTCCAAATTCGAATTTTGCGTAACAAAATCATAGAGATAATACGTATAGAGGAGGGAAGACAGCCGTGATCGTGATAGACGATTAGAAAAAGAGAAAGGATAAGGGTAGCGATACTCTCTCTCTTGAATTACTTGAATTGAAGCAAGATAGCGTCACTACCCTGACTCTTCTCTTCATCCTCTCTTCATCTTCTCTTTCTCTAATACATATACCATTTCCTTTTACACGTAACCGCATGGTTCACCTACTCTATATGTATTATCTCTATGAACAAAGTACTGTACGAAATGGGACTTAAAATAAATAACAAGTAAGATGCAACATAATATTTATAAAAAAGTTTTGTTTCTAGTGGCGTTCAGAGTCCATTTCTCTCGTTTTTTCATCCATCGTTATTTCTAATTTTTGATTCTTTCTACTTTTCTGTATATTAAACATGCAAGTCTTTGACGAAGCCCTAAAAAAATAGAATACGATGCAGTGAACTAAGCCTTTTAAAAGCCCACAGAAAATTAAATTGATTGGCTCAATACTAAAAGACTTATTCTGTTTTGAAATGTGTCCGAATGTAAATGGGAGTCACTTTGTTTCATGTTTCTATCTCCCACGCAATCATTTCAAAGACGCGTCATTTCAAATATTCTATACTTACATACTTCAAACTGCGTCGTATCTGATAAGAATCGCGGTCGATAGGATAGGATAACTCCGAATCAAGACGACAAACGCCTGTAAATNTCAGTTAACACAGTAAATACTGGAGTTACAAGAAAGTTTCATAGGACCTTATTTGTAGGGAATAATAGTAGCTACAACTTTTGTATAAAACATTTTTTACTATCATCAATAATTATCGAATTATTAACAACAAACTGGTACTTTATTTAAAAATCCTGTACTAAGAAATCAGTTTCATATTCATGACAATTACTTGGAATAAATTTTGATTTCAGTATCAATTCCGTGATGTACAGTTACCCAAAACAATTCCCTATCTACTCGGCAGGCACAAATGCAAACATTAAATTAGTATAAGTTCTCTCTTAGCATCATAGTAGAACATTTCTCATCTGCTCAACGTTGATAATTTGATAGGTATAAAAAATTTGAATGTTTTCCTATCTAATCTAATTTATTTACCGAAATATACAAAAATCTATTCTACAGTTTTGAATTAAATATCTTGAACTTTGAAGTGAGCTTCAGTTTTCAAACTCTGACGAATACAACGACGTAATGATATAAGATTCGATACGTAGAATAACTCGTATAACAATATTTGAACACGATTGCAATGCAAACAAATCCTAAAATTCAAATTATAATTCTAGCCAAAAGCTGACTACTTAATTGTTTACCCCACAATGAATTTTACATGAAAAGGCGATGACTGACTATAAAACACTAAAAAGTTCCTTCTCTAATAGAATTCCACGCTATTGCCGTTGGAACACTTCTTCCTCAGGTTTGATGCTTGCATAAGTCGAATTATAATTCTATGTTTGAAATCTTTCTGTACAGATTCTGATGAAACTCAGATTAAAGATCCCAAAAGTAAAAAATAATTCTTCAGGAAATGATTCAGGAAGATCGTACTTTCTCAGAACATTTTGTTTAGTCGTTACAAAGAAAGTTGGCACTGCATAATGAAAATTTAATTTGTGCATCTGGCATGCCTAGTGGGTCGGGAATTGTTCTGAGTAGCTGTGCTAGAATCGGTCGCACATAATCAGTTGTATGCTGGTAGAGTTTTAAAGCAGCATGCGAATCAGGGCGTGCCTGCCGAATTCGCAATCGTAGAAGTTTTCTTCTACCTATCGTCGAATTCTCGACTACCCGCCTCCTGCGCGGATGTTTTCGCAATAACTCCGCCTCTGTCTGCGTGGGTTCCCATGCTCTATAATATTCTCCAAAGCTCAACGACTTCGCAGACTCACTCCACTGTTCCTTGGCGACTGCCAACAGCTCTCTGTCGTATACGTAATCCCCGCATTGGAAGCACAATATATTTCCGTAACAAAGATCAACGGCTGCAACATAAGATTGGAAACACGTACTTTTTCAGCTTATTATTTTAGGTTATATAAAATAATTTCTTTACCTAAGAAGTGTTTTTTCGTCTTTGCATGCTCCTGTATGTGACCTTTCACGTAGCAGCCGAAAAATATGCAGTGAAGACAAGAATGAAGACGATCTTTGTAGGTTTGACATGTGTGACACACACAGCTAACGGCCTAAAAATATAGAAATTCATTAAAACGAAAAATGAAATATTTTGCATACGGAAATTATTGTTGAGAATTATTGCATATATTTATTTTCTACGTGAAATGATTGACAAACGAATAATTTCGTATCATCAGAATTGTAAATCTATAACACCGTAATAAGAATACAGAAATCTAAAGAAAGGAATATATTTTTTATAGCATTAATTATTTTAGAAAATCATCGCCTATTTCGTAAAAGAGTCATTTCATTGTTCGACGGCATCATAAAAATCGCAAATTTATAATATTACAACAGCTCAAGAATACAGTAACTGAACTGGAAAAACTAAAAGAATAAAAACACTTTACGTGAAACAAATTATTTTAGAAAAAAAATTGCACGTACGTACGTGTTTTGTACGTGGAATGGAATACAAAAAAGTAATTACATCGTTGAACGGTATCATCAAAATCGTAAATCTACAATACCGTTAGATTACGCGAGCAGCTAATCTGCCAGAACAATGTAGTACCGGCAGAGTGATTGCACATAGTAGCCATTTTTAAATCCAACCCCTCAATGGAATCATCTACGAAATTAACAATACGCACTCAAATTATAAACCCTCGTTATCAACGTTTGTTACCATTACGTACAACTAATTTGCTTAATTCCTGATTGTGCGTTAGTCGAGGAACACTAATTACTTTCGTCTACCATTTAGTGTCGTAAAATTTAATGATAAACATTTAAAGAAATTCATACGACAGAAAGACGAAAGAGAATCGTACGTCAAACATAAAGAGGTAAAGAATACTTCAAAAGATCATTACGACCAAGCAATTTACTTAATTTATTATTGTAAGAATAATCGTTAGTCGAGAAGCATCAATCACTTTCGACTATTACTTAGTGTCGTAGAATTGTGATAAGCCTTGAAAGAAATGAATTACATAAAAAAAGGATCGAAGAAAAAAATGAAAGAGATAAGGTTTTTTAATTTATTATTATTTGGTACTCGAGAAGTATCAATCACTCTCGAGTACTATTTAGTGTCATACAATTCCGATAAACATTTGAAGAAGTGGATAAGATAAAAATAAGATTCGAAAATTGGGAAAGATGTAGAATTTCTAATTTGTACATGCATTAAACATAATGAGGTAGAGGATGATTCAAAAGATCATTACGTATAATCAATTTACATAATTTACATAATCAATTTACATAATATTGTCTGCCGGGAAGCATTAAATAGTTTCGACTATTACTTATGTTAGTCTCGTAGAATTGCGATGAACCTTTGAACAAAAGAACGAGACTGACAAAAGGTTCGAGGGAAAAGGTCGGGAAACTCCTAATAAAAGTAAATGTATTGACCTGCGTTAGGCGTGAAGAAGCAACGATGCTTCCAAGGATCATTATGTACAACCAATTTACTTGAGATTTATTATTGTCTGTTAGTCGAGAAGCATCAATCACTTTCGAGTATTATTTAGTGTCGTCAAACCGCGATAACCATTTAAAGGAAAAAGAAGGTTGGAAAAAAGGAATTGGACAACACGTGAGACTTTTAACAAAAATAAACGTATTGATAAAGGAAGTAAAGTAGTTCGCGAAGAACAACTGTAAACAATTTACGCGCGTTGACGTATCGGGTTGTCATTCTGGCC
>SMSR01006101.1:100238-115229 GCA_019453355.1 Ceratina japonica | reverse complement strand
AGAGAGAGAGAGAGAGAGAGAGAGAGAGTAAAACCGATTTCTCGTGTGTCTTTCTCCACCCCCGGCGTCTCGGCCCGTCCCGGAGGTCCCGAGACTTCGAGCCGCCTCGGCCTCCTGCCGCGCGTCCCGGTCCTGGGCTCGCGCAAATATCGCCTTTCATATTCCTTCGAAGGAGCAGAAAATCGTTACGGTGCCTTTTGCGCGCGCGCTACCTACCAGGGAAATACCTAGCAGACCTCGTTCCTTTTCCTCCGCTCCGGGCCTCGCATCGTTTCGTCTCGCGCCACGGACAGAGAGAGCCTCGATCCCCCCGAAGGGAGAGGCGAGGGTGTAAGTAAGTAAAGTCTCTCTCCGCGTCGTGCCCGCTCCGCGCTCCACCTTCCAACCGTCCTAGACTCGTATCTGTCTTTTGCTGTTCCCCTGCTGCCCCCCCAGGCCTGCTTCTCCGTCCGGTTCACCCTCTCCCTTTCTTTCCATCCACCCTAGAAGCTTTCCGCTCTCTCCTTTCGACGCGTCGCCCCTCTTTCGCTAGCCTCTCTCGCTTCTCGCCATCGGCCACCCCCGGCTCTCTGCTCCTCTCTCTTTCGCCCCGCATTTTCCCGTTAGCGGCCTCCCTTTTCCACGAAGGAAGCACCCTCGACGACTGCGGAACCGCCGGAGCCCGCTATTAACCCGCTCCTCTCCCCGCGGCCCGCCGCCGGCTCCGCCGTATCTCTCTCCCCCGTTTCGTCTAAGCGCGAACAAAGATGGCGGAAAACTAAACAACTAAGCGAGGGCGCAAGGAACACCCGGCTCTCTCTCTCTCGCTTCATCTTTCGCCCACCCTTTTCTCGAGTCTCTAAACCCCCTCACATCCCCGGCGCCTCTTCTCCGGCCGAGCGGAGAACGCAACCCTTTCCGTCGTCTTCCTGCCTGATCGCCCTTTCCAATACTCCTCCGCATCGGCCACTGACCAACGGGTCTTGTTGCGGTTTCCTCGATATCGTCCCGTAACAAACTCCCTTTTTTAAACCCCGTCCTGTTAGCTGACCGCCTCGTCCGACACTCAATCAAGAAATTACCAAGAAAATTCAAGCATTAACTTCCTTGTCTCTTTTATAAATGTCTTCCCTTTTTCTCATCGTAGGAAAAACTGAAAACACTGTATTTATAAAATTTGTGTTGAGTTACTTTTCTTGATTCTTGACCAAAATTCTTTCAGTATTTATAATAAGATGTTTGTTTGGTCATTTCTTTTTCTGATCAAATCTCAACTTTCTTGTATTTTTCTTATTGAAAAAATTCAGAATAGGATTTTATTTCACGAATATTATTGAAGAAATAAAAATTAGAGACTAATCTTCAATTCCATTCATTTAAAGAACTTCCAATTTCTGTTTCTCCTGTTTCTGTTTCTGATCAAATCTCAACTTCCTTGTATTTTTCTTATTGACAAAATACAGAATAGGATTTTATTTCCTGAATATTATTGAACAAATAAAAATTGGAGACTGACTCAATTCCATTCATTTTAAAAATTTCCACTTTCTGTTTCTTTTGTTCCTGTTTTTGATCAAATCTCAACTTCCTTGTATTTTTCTTGTAAAAATTCAGAATAGGATTTTGTTTCACGAATATTATTGAAGAAATAAAAATTAGAGACTACTCTTCAATTCCGTTCATTTTAATAATTTCCACTTTCTGTATCTTCTTCATAATTTTCTCCCATGTTTCACATTCTTGTTTTTCCGCAACGCTTTGGCTGATTCCGCCGGACAAAAAGAAAATTCCGTCGAGACATTGGCTCTTTCATTTTCGTTAATTAACCTCTATCAAGAATTTACCGTTTGAAGCTGGCCCGCGCCGTCGAAATTCCTCTTACCCTCTGTTAATTGGACAAGAACGGTCGCGGCGTGCAACACGCGTCCAGGGCCCATCCGTCCGGCTGATTTAATTTTTCACGAGCGAAAAGGTATACGTACGTACATACGTACGTGCATACATGGAATGGAGCTCGGTGACCGCGTCTCAGCGGCCTCGTGAAGAAGGACGCGACCCGGTGCGTCCGGCTTGAATAAACGATGCTTAATCTTCATATCAGAAAAGCGGGACGAAGTCGGTCCCGGGGAAAGAGGGATGCACGACCGGCAGATCTAGGAGGATCGGCGGGGCCCGCAGATAGAAGTAGCGACGAAAGAGAGACGGAGACGGCGACGAAACGTTTCGGTGGGTTCCGGGGGGGAGGTGAGCAGATTGGGGGGTGGCGAACGGAGAGACGGACGACGGTTGAGGGGTGGAAGCGAGGTTAGGGGCGCCCAGGAAATTTCTAGAAACTTCAGGTTTAGCAATTAACGTCAGAAATTAACGACGCCCGCCTGCCTCGAGCGCAAAGCGCCGGAGAAATTAGTCTCGGAAATTCTCGTAAAATTTCTCGTTCGCGAGCGAGCGAGCGAGCGGGCGCCCAGCCACCCAGGCCACCCACCCACCTATCCCGGCGTCCTACCACCCCGCGGCGCCCACCGCCCGCGCGGCCCACCTACTCTCCCTTCGCGCGCACCCACCCCCCCGTTCCGCCTTCTAGCCACCACGGCTAGAACGTAACATGGCGTCAGCAGTCGAGGCGAGCGGTAACTTTCCGGAAATTTTCATTAAGCCTGACAGTAATGACGTCATCAGTCAGTCGGCCCGACCTCATTTGGAATCGTTCGCGCTCTCGAACGCCGCGCTCGGTCCCGCGCGCTCGCCGCTCTCCGTCCCCTATAGAAAATTGGTACCTGGCCTCTCCTTTTCTTCTCCCTAAGCTACGTCCGATTGGTTTCAGCCCATATCAACAGTAGTTCCGATTCCCGAGCTTAGAATTCGAAACTTACTGTATGACTTGATGAATCTTGAAAAATGTTTCATACTCGATGATCGGAAATGGTCATATAATATAAGAAAATGTGTATGCAATTTTAAAAATTAACTCCTGTGTGTCTTAACTTACTGTATGACTTAATGAATCTTGAAAAAATGTTTCGTACTCTATGATCGAAAATGGTCACATAATACAAAAAAATGTGTATGCAATTTTAGAAATTAACTCCTGTGTCTCTTAACTTACTGTATGACTTAATGAATCTTGAAAAAGTATTTCATACTCGATGATCGAAAATGGTCATATAATACAAAAAAATGTGTATGCAATTTTAGAAATTAACTCCTGTGTGTCTTAACTTACTGTATGACTTAATGAATCTTGGAAAAGTATTTCATACTCGATGATCGAAAATGGTCATATAATATAAAAAAATGTGTATGCAATTTTAGAAATTAACTCCTGTATGTCTTCGTTTGAATTTATAATCGTGGTACACGTGTTTTACTCATATTATTAATCGATGATTGATTAGCGTCTGATTTTGAATACGTAATTATTATATGATTTGTTAAGTGTCTGATTTTGAATATATAATTATTGTATGATTAGTAATGTACATTAAAACTTGATTCTTAATGTATGTATTATCATATTGATAAATAAGTAATATTTTAGGCAACCGATTTTAGTAAACTGGAATTTACTTATAGTATTTTCTGTCTATTCAAGAATGCTTTCGATTTCTGTATTGCATTAGAAATATTTTTGAGGACAGTCTCTGTATCTTCTCGATTCTGCTATCATTATTTCATCACGCACTATCTTAAACAGTAAAACATAATGTATAATATTAATTCCGTAATAAAAATATTCTAAAAAAACAAATGCAATTAATTCTTTATCATTTTTTCACACCAGAATAAATACTTTGAAATGCTCTAAAAACTGACACGATTATAGTTCAAGTATTTTAATACTTGAGAATTCCCTTTAGAAATCAAAGGATCGTTTTCAAGGAATATTGAATATTTGCCCCGGTGGGAATTTCGCATTATAAACTCGTCGAGAGGTCGTTCAAGAACCTCAGCCGGTTATTCGGCGAAGAATCAATTCTCCCGGTTCCACGATTCCACGTGGCTTGATCGCGGTCCGCGTTCGGTCACGCGACGGGTGAATTCCTAAGCGTTGCGGGCTGATCGCGGATTTTCTTCGGAATCATCCGGCGCGATATCCGAGGGAGATTCTCGAACGGGTCGGGTCGCGTCCGGCTGGTAGGAAGAATCGATAGACGTCGTCGTCTCCGGCGTGTACCTATCGGCCGGCGAGGCGCGGCGCGGCGCGGCGCGGCGTGGGCGAGCGAGCGAGCGACATATCCGTTTTCCCAAGTAATCTCGCGGCGCTTCGGGCGATTCTCAAACAATTCTATACATCTCCCGAGTGTCGGAAGTGGCTGGAGAGTGGCAAGAATGGCGCGGGGGAGGGTTGGGCGAAGCGGGAAGCGGGAGCCGAGCCGAGGCAAAAGGACGCCGGGAAAGGAGAAGGAAAGGAAACGGGGGGGCGGAGGAGGGTAGGTGAAACAGACAATACACCTTCGCGGTGGGTGGCTTATCTAAGAGTCCATGGCGTAGCCCCGGGGGTGCAGTAATAACCGGGAGGGCGGGCTGATACCAGGCTAAGAAATGATAACGGCACTCGCAAGCCAGCCACCATTTTCGAGTTATATTGCCTCGAAAGCCAGAAGCGGCTGAAGGAGAGACCCGAGACCCGGCCGAGGATAGAGAGAGAGAGAGAGAGAGAGAGGGACGGAGGAAGAGGGAGATACCTCGGCTACCCACCTACAACCCTTCCGCCTTCCTCCTAGTCTCTCTTTCTCTCTCTCTCTCTCGCTCGCGCGCATTCAGCTCCTCGTGGATGCTCGTCCTCATCTTCTGGTGCACCTTTCTCGTACCTATAACCTCTGCTAGTCGTTGCTCGGAATCGGCGCTATCAGGGCCCGCACCTTACCCCGTCCGCCCCCCGCCGCCACCCCCGCGCGCGCTCGACCGCCTAGAGAAACGCTTCGCCTTCGAGTAGCGGCAACCTTCGTCGTTCCGATTCAACCCCCGCAGGGAATAAACGGGCCAGAGATACATCGGTTCCGATGCAACGGCGATATTCGATTCCTTCGTGCGACCCATGAATTTTCAGCTAGTTGCATCTTCGATGGAACCCGTGGGTATTGCCTCTACCGCCGCCGCCGTCCCCTTCTGATAACGCGACCGGCTAAAAATGACCTCGTTAAGGACGAACCTTCGCACCCCGATACACCATTTCCTTTAATTGCACGGTATACGGCTTCTTGGACCGCATGTTGCTCGCCCATCGTCTCGATCTACTCTCCGCATCCCTTATCAACCTGCAATCTGCTTGAATCACTATTGCGATTGATAACAGCCGGGATTCATAGAGCGATTTTTGCAAATTAAATCAATTATGTTTCAAATAATTTGTATTATTTTATTGGAAAGCTTAGAGAAAATAAAATCTTGAATTTCCAAAATTATTACTAGTATTATTCACTTACATTGTCTTTTTATTATTTTAAAATTAAAGATGTCCAAGAATTTATTAGCCTTTCATCATTTTAAAATTGAAGGTGTCCAAGGATTTATTATCTTTTTATCATTTTAAAATTGAAGATATTCAAGGATTTATTATCCTTTTATCATTTTAAAATTGAAGATGTCCAAGGATTTATTATCCTTCTATCACTCTACAATTGAAGATGTCTAAGGATTTATTATCCTTTTATCACTTTAAAATTGATGATGACCAAGAATTTATTATCCTTTCATCATTTTAAAATTGAAGATGTCCAAGGATTTATTATCCTTCTATCACTCTACAATTGAAGATGTCTAAGGATTTATTATCCTTTTATCACTTTAAAATTGATGATGACCAAGAATTTATTATCCTTTCATCATTTTAAAATTGAAGATGTCCAAGGATTTATTATCCTTCTATCACTCTACAATTGAAGATGTCTAAGGATTTATTATCCTTTTATCACTTTAAAATTGATGATGACCAAGAATTTATTATCCTTTCATCATTTTAAAATTGAAGATGTCCAAGGATTTATTATCTTTTTATTATTTCAAAATTAAAGATGTCCAAGAATTTATTATCCTTTCATCATTTTAAAATTGAAGATGTCCAAGGATTTATTATCCTTTTATCACTTTAAAATTGAAGATGTCCAAAGATTCATTTGATGACATTGTCATATGGAAAAACGTGGAAACTGACGCGATCGGGGTTTAAAGAGAGTAAAAGACGGGTAGGAGGGGTACTCACCCCCGGCGGAGGGTGTTCGGACGGACAAAGCCGCAAACGTGACCAATTCACGTCCGTGTTGAACTGCGGTTTGAACGAATGTTTTGCATTTTACTCCCGCGGGCTAATTTATGTAAGAGAAACGCCACCCTCGTTTCACACTCTCTTGCCTGGCAGCTCGACCGTGTTTTATTTTCACTTAAACCTCGCACGCCGGACGAGATTCTCAAACGGCCCGGCCCCGGAGTCTTGCCCTCGCATTTGTCACTCTCCTTGGAATTTTCGTCGCGTGCGAACTGAAAGACTCTGCTTCGCTAACAAGCTTACCAGGATTTAATTTCTACATTTCTTTATACGTCTCTCTGCGCGTCGTAATTCGGCCACCACCGTCGGGCGACGTGAAGGTACAATAATTTGTTTTAATTTTCGGAATTGAATGGCCAGTAAAAAGCCATCCCTCCTTGTTACCGCCTGTAAAGCGGGCGTCTCGCTGAAAGACAATTAAAAAGAGTGTCGGTCGGTAATTTGTGGCGCGCGGTCGGTTTCGCAACGAGTTGAAATTAATATGAGGCTCACTGGCGGCATACGTGCACGGACCCGCGCCCGGAAGAGGAAATAAGTGAGAGAGAGGCAGCGAGTGCGAGGAACGGCGTCGAGGGAAATCGCGGTGGGAGGGTATATTTAGCACAAAAAGCCTCTAATTTCCAACGAGGGTGTAAAAACGGGGGTTGGCACCCAGCTCGGTGTACGCGGACCGCTTGTTGGGTCCATAAAACGCCGCTTAGCTTTTTTACCTCCTGCCTCGTGGCTCCCGGAGGGCTGGTTTTAACCCCGTTAAGCTGTTTCCCGTCTTTTCCCGGCGTTCCTTTTTTCCGCGGCCCGCCCGCTAAATTGAGCGCTCACCCTCGACCCACCCCCTCACTTCTCCTGTGGGCGCACGCCGCGCCGGTTACACGCTTCCCTCCGCTCCGTCCTCTTCTTTTTTTTCCCTCTTTCCGCTCTTCGCCTCGTCCTCAACCCAGGCAACAATTTTCTCGTCTCTTTTTACACGGGGATCGCCCCAGATTTCTCTTCCCGCCCGCACGCACGATTATCCCCGATTTCACCGTGATTGCGCTCGTACCTTGGCCCTGTTTCACCTGCACTACCTTTGCCAGCGTTTCTATTAATCGCGCGTTACACCTCAATTCTGAATATTCAACATTAATATATTTCCTACGTAATTTTGTATTTATTTTTTATTGCTTATATAATAGCGGCTTGATTATTGAACTATTATTTGATATTTTCTTCTGTACTGTGTTATATTTAATCGAAGACATTTTGCTGGGAGTATAGGGAGAATTTTTTTTTAATCGCGTCAATCGAAGACGTTTTGCTGGGAGTATAGGGAGAATTTTTTTCTGTAAGGAAGAAGTTGCGGAGATGACGCGGTTCTTTTCGCGTCCGGTTGTTGAATGTACGAGATTAATAGACGAACAAATTAGCGGAAAGTTTAGGGCAGCGGCTAGACGAGGCGAGGTCCCCGCTTGCACACCCGCGCCACTAATCCCGTGCATTAAAAGTTAACGTCGGACTGGCTGCCGCGCCGCCACCGCCCCTGTATGTGTGTGTGTCCTTCCTGGCATTAGATTTCTGAGTTTCCCCGGTCGAGTTAGGGCAACACCAGATCTGCGTTTCAACTGGAAACTACGTTAGGGACAGATTCGAACCGATCCCACGGACGCCGCCGTGTGTCCGTTGTGTATCTATGCGGTCCTCCGGCTTCCAACCCCGTCTCCCTGTTTTCGCGCCGGAAGTGCTGCCGGCGACGTTCGCGAAAAATCCAGACGTCCCGCGCTATACTTGCCCCCTTTGATCCGATAGCGGACGTCGTAGATGCTTCGGTGTCTGACCAATAACGTCTCGTTCTACTTAAAATTTCAAAGTACTTTTTATGTAACGCAACGGTGTTCAAGAATTTATGGGATTTCTGGTAATTTATTAATGAATTTCTGATAATTTAATTTCTAAATAAAATTGTACAGATTTTACGATGTTTCTTTTATTTAATGAAAAATAAAAAATCATGAAAATTTAATGAATTACAAGTTTCTTAATAGGCTTGACATTTTTTCACTATCCATTTTTCTTACTATATATTTCTATTAATTGTAAGGTATAAAAACTTTTACTGGTGAACTGCAAGCAGTAATAAAAAATTCTACTTTCATAAACGAGATTTAGAAATGGAATTCAAATAAATTCTTAATAAATTAAAAAATTGCAAGGTATAACAATTTTTACTGGTGAACTGCAAGCAGTAATAAAAAATTCTACTTTCATAAACGAAATTTAGAAATGGAATTCAAATAAATTCTAAATAAATATCCACATTTGTGTTTTGAAATTTGGATAGCCAGAGAAATTTTCACACAACTCTGCTGTAACTAATACAAACGTATAATATACATGTAACTAAGAGTAATTTGTACCGTTCGCCGTGCGGAAAGTTTGGCATCGGTGTCCATTAACCAGACGATATCTCAGAGGGTAGCGGTATCTTTAAAATTATAAATTGAACAAGAGGGAGAGGCGTGAGACGGGGGGTTCGGAAGGCTGGTAACGATGGCCGCGCTCCGCTCGCGATATTAATTCTGCGCGTTATCTAAGGTGGCGGCCGCCATTGTAACCGAGTATTTCGAACCGCGTGGGGGTTGAGTAAGAAACTACCCCCAACATTAATCAACCGTCATCTTTGCAGGAAACCCGGGACGCGCTTCTCCTATCGCCTTCGCCGCCGTTTCGCTCGAGCCCAGTTGTTTTTACTCCGTTTAATAATTCTCGAGTTCGTTAAATCTTTGGCCAGTTGCATTGCTCACTGTTCGTTCCATCCCATTCGTTTCGTCCAACTAAAATCATCTTCATTTGAATCATGCAAATAATCATTCAAATTTTATCTTATTCTCTCATTTCAATAGTCATTTAGTATGAAAATTCTATGCGGGCTTTTTGGGCAATCGTAATGTTCTCGAGACCATCTGAAATTATGATTTGTTTCGTTGAACGGACGTCATAGTCATTCAGAAGTTGGCGTGAGCTTTGTCGAACGGCGACCAACGTGCATTTGAACGGAAGCAATTGGATCCGTTCGAGGAATATTTGCTATTGCAAATACAGAGGAATAGGTCGTCGGTTCGATGACCTTCGGCCACCGTGGTGACCTTGACGTTCCGTTCGCCAACAACGCAGGCAGCGAGAAGTTTCGGAGTTTAGACAATGTCTCTGGAACCGGGTGAACCTAATTCCATGGGGAGAACGGTTAACGCGTGTGTACACCCCCGGCCCGTGAATCTCGGCGCACGTCTACATTCAGATCGCCCTGTTCATTGCCTATCGCAATGTTTAACAAAAATTCCGAATCAAAAGTACAGTTCAGTGAAAAAGAAATCTAATCGCGTCAATAGAAAAGCAAATAAATCTCAAAATTAGGAGCAAGATTATAAGAAAATAAGCAAAATTCTAAGAAAATAAACAAAATTATAAGAAAATGAGCAACAATATAAGAAAATAAGCAAAATTATATAAAAAGAATGTATAAAAAAAAATTTAGTTTCTTCAGGTTTAATTCAAGGAAAATGTATGATATTAGGAAAAAATGTGGGCGTGCCGGGGTTCTAATTAAACTATGTTTTAGGTGGCGCGTGTCCCTCGATCCGGCGGTCGGATTTAACGCGAGGCAACCGCGAAGTCGTAGCGCAACGCGTTCCACCGAGACGTTCCCCCGGCTGGTTCATCGATCCTCGATCACGAGGTGGTAGACGCGTCGATCATCCGGTGCACGGAGGAGAATAGTAGAGGTCGTGGGATACGGCGATACAGAGCGAAGGAAACAAGAGGAAGTAAGAGATGGTTTGAATAATGACTCGGCGGCTGGCACGCGAGGGTGGCAGCCGGGGGTGGGTGGGGGCGGGGGTGGGTTTGCCAGTCGGGTGCGCCATCTTGCCTCGGCTCTCTACTTATAATTATTGATGTGGCCCGAACTTTATATAAACTCGAAACTCGTCTCCCTCGCACCGTCGGTTCACCACCACCACCGCTGGTTCTACTACTACGGAGACGACGACGACGACGGCGAGGACGACGACGACGACGACGACGACGACGGCGACGACGACGACGAGGCAGCAGCAGCAGTGTACCAGCACCAGCATCACCGGCGTGGAACCATCTCCACGTCGAGCGGTGGTAGAAGCAGCCCCGTCCTGAGCCCCGGCCATCCCGCCCCATCCCCCGTCTCCCGGCTTCTCCTCTTTCGGCTCTCCAACCAGGCGGCAGGAGGAAATTGTTGGAGTTTTCAAAGTCTGACGTGCAGGATATTATGAACGAGGGTATGGCGTCGCCGGAGAAGGAGGAAGAGGAGAAGGCGGAGAAGGTGGCGGAGTAGTAACCGGAGGCGGCTCGGGCGCGGGGGGCGACGGCGGCAGCGGCCGGGGGGGTGGCTGCGCGGGGCGGCCGGGGGGTGGCTGGCGAGGTGGAACGGAGGTACCCAGGCAAAACTACCCGCCTCGGCTCACTCTTCTGCCTCCAGAGCCACCCGGCAGCCCATTCGTCTAGCTTAAACTATATTCCGACCTAACCCCCGCGTAGATACCTTCCTTCTACCAGCCATCCTCTAACCACCATCTGACAGCCGGCCAATACTTGCCCCCGATGCGATGCACCGGCGTTATTACCTACCCTCCGTTGCCTTTTCTCGCGTCATTTACTAAACCTGTCTACTGATTTTTCTCCGAATCGCTCGGACGGAAACCCGGCGAGCCCCTTTCTGTCGTTAGCCCTTTGAGATCGTCCCCTTTGATTTCTTCGAATCTCGACAGAAAAACAACGACGCAAAATTAAGGAGGTTCATCCGGTTAACGAATTAACAGGTAGATCTCCAAAAAAAATTTGATAGTCTGTAACAGTATACCAGGATACGTGAAAAACATTTTTAAGTCATTTGGATACCTTAATTTATTCATTTATTCATAATAAAATACGGGCTATAATACCCAAAGTACGTAATGCGAGAAAGAAGGCTAGTTGACAATCACCATGTAATATATTACATATATCGCTCAGAAAAAACAAAACAGAATAATATCTTTTACATCCAAATAAAAGTTCACGCAATAAATAAACACAAAGCAAAAATGTATAATTATAATAATGAACATAAAAGACAAGGGAATAAAATAAAATAAGATAAAAAAACAATGAAAATAAATGTAAAAATAAAAATATAGATAATGCACAAATCAAGGTACAGAGACTGGCTAATCCCTGAGCCAGTGTAGAAGTTTCCTTTTAAATTGATGGGGTGAACTAGTGTAAATGTCCACATAAGGAGCAAGATCATTCATTAGTGAGCAAATTCTGGTGATAGGATCAGTGAATCTCAGATTTGTACGAAAGAAATCAATTTTTAATGACGAGATATTAATATAAATATTTTTGACAATTTTACATGTGGAAAAGAGTGATTTCCCAGACTTCTATCGCTAATTTATTAGGCATTGACAGACAGTTTTGAATGAAACTTATGTCATATTAAAGAGAAACAAAAAGAGAATATTTTAATTGCAAATTTAGGTAGATTGGGTGACTATCAATCGAGAAATATATAAAAACGAAATCTGAATTTTTCAGCAGTAGATAACCTCCGTTATTGACATGTATTCTAGTCAAGCAAGCTCCCCTTTTCTATAATTTGCATTTGACTTGCTATGTACCTCCTTAAACGTTAGAATCTTAAATTCCACGAACTATATTTCTATTTGCATATAAAAAATGTCCTATGACTGCATCTTATTAATTTTACTCCACTGGCGCTCGTATTCAACCGAGCCAGTCCGAACGTGACTTCGTTACCCAATTCCGGTTCTCACGCAGCTCAAAAAACTTTCCCGTTTTTCGTGTTTCCGGGATCTTGATACGGTCGCAAAACTTGAAAAGGTTTCGGGGCCAGGACGCAGCGGCGCGGCGGCGGGATAACGGTACGAGGCTGGAATATAGCCGGAGCACGTGCACGAGTATATTGTAAGGGAAGGTGGTAGGTGAGTGCACATACATATATCCGCGCAGTGTCTACAGGGGGTAGAAGTATAAGCTTTCCTCTCGCAAATGAGGTAATATATATACAAAAGCTAATACGACCGAAAGTTGCCAACTTGGATGAGTCTCTCTCCTCCGCCACCCACTTACCCACCTCCTCCCGCTACTACCTCGCCTACCCCGTCCCGCCGACTCGCACCCCCCGCGCTTCCTGGACTAGAGATCCCCGTTAAATATTTTAAAGGACCGCGGCAGGACGCACCCTTAGAGGATGCGAGTGAATTTAAAAGACGTCGCGTGGAAAACTGCATCCACCGGTTCGCCGATATTAATATCGTCCTCGCGGAGCAGAAACGGAGCCATTGGCCCGGCGGACCTCGCCTCTGCGTATATCAGTCACCCTTTAACGGGGATTCAAAGGGTCCCTTAAAGTGACCATAATTAACCTGTGAGCTGACATTTTAATTTGATATGTTGCAGACTACTTTGACCACAGGACGCGAGTCGATCTTCGATAATTCTGTTTTAATAGTGTTTCGCTCTCGTCGCTGAAGGAACTGCATCGACTGAGGGAGAGAGACTTTATGCTGCACTTAAATAGAATCCGACCCTTCATTCTTTCTGCATCGGTGAATAATTTAAGAGACCGGCCGAGAGAGTTCACGCCGTAAGTGGAATTTTTGTTGGAACTCAATTAATTATGAACACGTAATTAACCCAACGGTATTCTCACGTGATATACAAGCATGAGTATTAATTTTGTGATAGGAAGTTTTAAAAAAGTGTCTTTCGTATTTTTGTAATAAAATCAAGAAATATTTTTGCACATTTTTAATGCTTCTAAGAAAATCTCTAAGATTTTCTTTCTTGCATTTCATTCAATTCTAAAAAATTGCCAAAGTAGAAAGTTATAGAATATTCAGATTACTATTAAACTCTCAAAATATTCAGATTACTATTAAACCCTCAAAATGTATAAGTAAAAAAATAGGATGATGTTATATAGATAAGAAACATGACTTAGATTGAATAGGAGAATTGTATCAAAGTTGAAAGGATTGTTAGAGAAGAATGATGGGATCTGGAGGAGGGATGGTGGTAAAAAGCGGGGATATACGGCAATTTAACGAGCAATGGAGCGAGCACGGTTTCCGGCGGAGTGGCCCGCGGACAATATATTCCAGGAAGCCTGGTTAATCCTATCTTTCTGGATCTGAATTCGAGGTTTCTGTTATACACCGCGGGCCGCTTCTGTCCGCGCGCGATCAAAGTGAATTAAATCGCGGAGGGGGTGCACACTGGATGTACACTGCTGGCCATAAGTATTAGGACACTTACTACTGGATCAACAAATTGTAACAAGAAAATTATAAATCAACCGTGATTACGAGAAGTACTCATTGTTCCTATTGTCATAAAAATTAATAGTATTTCATATTTGTACATATATGTGTGTTTTATCTAATGATTGATACAATAAATTACATAAAAATTGATATTCTAAGACTTTTACTTGGCAATACACCCGGTATTTCTGCTTTTCATCCTCCATCGAAAAATATTCCAGCAGCCTGGAATTAACTTAAACCCATTAGGTTAGATTAACGCTGCTAATTGAAATTGCCGCAATCAAGAGGAGACGCGCGGTGAGAATTCGTCGTTCAAATGGCCGCAGTAAAATTTGAACAGACCTGATTCTATCGGTCGAACCGTTTCATGAATCAATCTCCTAATCATCTCATGGATTAAGCCTTACTATCATGAGCGAATACCAATTTTTGCAATAAGATGCAGAACTCGTATTATAATATTACTTGCAATAGCCACGTGCAATTTTTGTGAATTTCTATTATTTTATCTCATAGATAGTTTTTTCAAGTTGATAATCGAGTCGTTAAATGAATTGCTTAAAATATGGCATTTTTATGTTAAATTTGGTAATAAGTTGTTCTAGTTTGGATCGCAGGATATCTATTCTTTAATTAACGCTGTCCAATTGATTTTACAGTTTACGCGCTGTCAGATGCAAGCCAGAACTCGTATGCAAATACCAATTTTTGCAATAAGATACAGAATTCGNTCTTTAATTAACGCTGTCCAATTGATTTTACAGTTTACGCGCTGTCAGATGCAAGCCAGAACTCGTATGCAAATACCAATTTTTGCAATAAGATACAGAATTCGTAACATTATTTGCAATATAAAAATTTTTTCGTGAATTTCTATTTCTTCACCTCATAAATCGTTTTTTTCCAATTTGATAATCGAATTGTTAAATGAATCATTTCAAACATGGCATTTTTACATTAAATTTGATAATAAATTATTCTAGCTTAGATCGCACGATATCTATTCTTGCATTAACGCTGTCCAATTGATTTTACAGTTAACGCGCTGTCAGACGCAAGCCGGAACTCGTACGGGAAAACGAAATCCCGAGCGAAGTGCCCGAAGACAATTTCGGGGTAGCGGGCGAGCACATTTTTCACAATCAGTGAAATGGCGGCGGCGGCGAGGAGGTAGAGCCGGATTGAACAAACACCGCAGAAGGGAATCGTTCGGCGCGCGGGCGAGCGACTCGACTCGCGAGCTGCTAGGCCAGGGAACGAAATGGAGAGACGTGGAATATAATCTATCCTGTTTGAGGAGAACTGGCACCGACTGCAAGTTAGAACAAACTCCCAGTGTACTCTGGGAACGTCGTAGCCGGCAACCAATCCACCCGACGCACGTACCAACCATCCCGGCGCCCCCCCCCC
>SMSR01006101.1:86420-99528 GCA_019453355.1 Ceratina japonica | reverse complement strand
GGCCCCCCTCGTACCCTCGATCTCGTTCCGTCTTTGTTTCGCCGCGAGTGGCCACGGAATTGGATAAAATAACATTCGCCTGTCGAAGACTCCTTCCCGGTTTTCAGACCTAAGATTCCCGGCATCTTCTGATTACTGGCATAACAGAGCTTCAGCCGCGTCGATTTAACAATCATACATTCAAAATTCTTCTAAAAACACTGACGCGCAAATCTAATACAAATTATACATACACATTTTTCGGTATACATTTCTATAAAATCCAATTTTTACTTCAGATTTATTTACGATTTCGATACATTTATTTCCGTCGATAAAATTGTAGAGTTTGAATGCGATGCAACGCGATTGGACGGAACGAGGGTTGGAGCGATTAGAAAGTAGCAGCGACGGGAAGGTAACGAGGATTTTACCGTATCGTAAAGCTCGCGAGGATGATACCGGGGTCGCAGGGATGCAACGTGCAGGCTTTTTAACGCCGGAATTCAGTGCCCGAGCTTGAACGGGGATTTTGATGAGGGAACATTAAATTCCGTGATAAGAAGCCCGGAGGGGGCGAGGGTAACAAGCGGCCGGCCGCGTTGAGATAGCGAAATGAAAGAGGAATTCTTCTGTCGAATAGTTTCGAGTGCGGAACTTGTCAGATCTGAAATTATTCTAGAGACCGTGGAAAGTGTATTATATTATATAGTATATATTTCTATTCATAGATCAACGGCGAATAGAAAATACTACTAATTATAAAATATGTAAAAACCTTGTAGTACAAATAAAACAGTTTATTTAGTGAATCTATTTAAATAACGAATTCTCTCTGTAATCGAATTTATCCCTTTATTTTTACTAATTGCAATTGATTTATTCAAGCGCAATCCAATGAATAAAAGTAAAATGGTAGATAATTAAATGTTCAATCTCAATTTAGGAATTGTTGATTATTTTAAACGTTTGATTGACGAGAACGAAAACACACTGTCAATTCTTCCAGCTGTTAACGTAATTAATATACATAATATAATAAATTGTTCAGCTCTTTTATTGAAATTCTTTCACTCAAAAATTTTGTAAGGGAAGACTATCAATGATTTTTTTATGAAAATTGCATCGAAACTCATAAACGAGAATGTACGTGTATGCTGTGTATGTATTCGCGGAAGAACGACGCCGGAACTTTACAATCGTGCCGATCCACTTTGCCTCCATCGGTCCCCGTCGATAATTAGATAAAGCAATATCCTGCGACGGTACATAGAAATAGGATTGCCGTAATTAATCTAAACGCATCCGAAGACGATCAGATTTATAATATCACCGATTCGAGTTCAATGCTGCCTCGGTATTCGACTGTCAATTCGATTTCCACAACTTTTCCTTCTGGTATAAGTAATCATACAATTAATGATCAGTCCTCGATATATAAATCTTCAATTATTTTTTTATTAGACAATACATGAACAGACTTTTTCCTTCTAGTCTCTCTATAAGTATAGAATCAAAATCATGCAATTGATGACCAATCAATATCACATACATTATTTTCTATACAAATTTTCTTCAATTATTTTACTATTAGATAATGTATGAAAATTCTTCTCTCTTTCTGATCAACTACGAATTTGAATTTTTCCTTCTAATCTCTCTATAAGTATAGAATCAAAATCATGCAATTGATGACCAATCAATATCACATACATTATTTCATATACGAAATTTTCTTAAATTATTTTACTATTAGTTAATAAATGAAAATTCTTCTTCTCTCTTCATAGTAAACTTCAATTTCGAATTTAATCCTTAATATCATTCCTTTAAAAACATTTATGCAAACGTAATAAGATTCTGTGAATACTAAATGTATCATAGGACAGGGAGACAAAAAACGCTGAGAGCGTAGTAAACCGCGGCTTAAGCCGGTGGCTTTTGGTCAGGAAATTTAATAAGCGTCCCGAATCTTCGCTTGGAATATATCTCGAGTTTTTTCCCCGCGGGCTGTGGAACGAGCGGCGGTGGTTGCGTTGGCCGGGGTCGAATCAAGAAGGTAGAGAGACGACGAGACGAAGCCGGTGGCTCATGAATATTCATTTCTTGCCGGTTTCTTACAGGAGGTCGAGCACGGGGGTGAAGAGCACCGTGCAGAACACGGAGCAGCTAGGGCTGTACTTTTAACCCGGTGTTGGTGGGGGTTCTGGATCAATGCCGAGGCCACGCCTCCTTCGTCTTACATCCTGCACCCTCTTCTTCCTCTCGCGCGCCCGTCCGCCACCCCCGCGAGAGCCTTCCCGCCCGGCCACCCTCGTTCCTTTTCGCTTTTCCACCCCCGGGCTCCTCTTCCTTCTCGTTCACGGAAAACCTGCCTCGCCTCGCCGCGTGCACGCTTGAAAAATTCATCGCCTGCATGGATTTACAATAATGGTCGCAGGATTTAGGACACACGCTTCTGGCACGTGATCAATTCTCTAAGTCATTGTACAGTCAAATGCTAGAGTTACGTTCTGAAATATTTGTTAATAGATTCACAGAACAGATTGGATTGTAGAGGAATTGTAAATTACGTTCAGATGTATAGTATTTAATTGTTTGGTGCTACGCGAACGTAATTAAGAGAATTATAGTCTGAACTTTACGGAATAGGTCAGGAAGTTGAACGAAACCATTGAAAGTTCTCGGTTTCAGAGCGAGATCAACTTTTTCATCATTAATATGGAATTAAATGTATATTATGTTATAATTACTCTCTAGTATATTAAACGCGAAATATTGGATCAACCATCGAGTCGTATAATTCGTTTCAATTAAACTTTTTAATTCACTGGTCGATGTACGCCGGACAAAGGAGACCTGGGAAGTTGCTGCTGTATCGCTGATAGGGAACCGGTTTTTCATGGCCAGGAAAGAAGACCCGTGAACCCTTTCCCGGATTACCCCGCGCCCTGCCACTCGAGTTACAGTCTCTGTTTGAACAAATTATACATTTCAACCCTCCAGCTCAGTTTCTTTTTCCCTGTTGCGTTATACCTACTCTTGTTTCCCATATAGCCAACAATCGGAGGGTATCAAAGAGGATTTTCCAACTCTAATTCATTGTTAATCTTCTTTTAAGAATCGTACGAAACTGGAATTCAGAGTAAAATAAATGTAGAAGTATAATTCTTTCTTTTCGTCGGGTAAGCAATGTTTTGTTCAATTCATACTTGCTTATATTCAATTCATTTAAGAATTATAAAATAGTTCCTGTGTCAATTTTTTTATCAGTACTTTGTTACAATCTTTAGAATAGGATATTTCCAAGCAAAAATTTAGCATAAGTATATTTTTAAATTATAATCTGTATTGTTACGAATTTAGATGTTATTATCTGCAGTTCTGATATACTTATTCCAGTTCTTTTGCATAGTGACATGCTTTGAACTTCCGTATTATTTTATTGTACGTCTAGAAATGTTTGGTGTACGTAGGGTATTAAAACTCAAAGATTTCGTTCCTATGTGAAGCGTCTAATTAGTCTAATTGTAAGATTAAAAGTTATTTTCTGTCGTTTTTTATTGTGCCCTAAGTGACGAGTATTTCCAAAAAGGAACTAGTACTTATTATAATTTTAGATGGAAACTGAAGGATTACTGAGGTATATTTATTTTTGTTTGACATTCTAAGAGTGGAATATGTTAATGAGAGAATAAAAATTGCTATCAGAGATTATTTCATTGTATACTGACTCTATTTCTATTTAATTCACTTTGGTATTATACTTTGACAAGAATCACGATATACAATTTTATTATGTGCATATTGTACGTACGTATCATTCGATATGAAAAATGAATCTTAATTGATATGGCATCATATTCACTATGAAATCAATTAAATTTTATACTATTATAAATGTATTATAGTTTATATGTACATTCCATATTATGTAATGTGATAATTATCATTTAATAACCAATAAAAAATAATATTAATATGCACTTGTCTTCTTTATATAATTTTTAACTGTGTCTGATCTGAAGCTTTTCTTTTTACACAGAATAATCATAGTTGTCCTAATACGATACTTAACATTATTGACTAAAATCAATCACTTTGTCCAGACCGATGTATTTCATTAATTTCGCATGATCAATCAATTAGCCCCATCACATTCAAAATTCGCATTAAGCTTCTTCGAACAAAATCAATAATGGGTTACTTTCAGTAGCTGCTTTTACTGACTCATCCAATTTATTAAATATTACTCCTACACATATTATGCAAGTGTATTAATCACTACAGAAAGGTAGATGGTCTGTTTATTTCCAGGCAAAAGCTACTTGCTTCCAAATATTGGTGAGAAAATTAATATTTCAAATTCTCAGAAAATTGAATAATGCTCCTACCATTTTTTTTTTATTACTCTGTCAAAGAGGAGCAACTCATCCTCAGACACGTTACAGGAAACGTTTAGCGGAGTTGAGAAAAGCATAAAAGTGGTTCGAGGTTGAGACGCGCGCGTTGTTATCGCAGGCGGAGGAAGACAGCTTGCGGGGCAGCTTTGTGCACCTTTGCGCCTCGCGTCCCAAAGTAGCTATCTAATTCCGGCTTTGCTGTTCCTCATTTCGTCTCGGCGACGACGACGACGACGTTACACGCACTTACTCTCTCTCATCGCGTCGCCTCGCATCTCATCCAAACTCGGCGGCTAGACTTCGTCGGCTCCTTAAGACGCGGCGGTGCGGTGCCGCGTCTCCTCTGGCCCGGGTATCCCCCGGAGCTGGTCTGGAAGACCCCTCGGGGCTGTTCTTTCCTCCGAAAAGCCGTGAGAGACGCAGCCACCGGAAACCCGCCCGCCCAATCAGAGAGACTCGCGAGAGTCTTACGCGACGTCCAAATCAAACAGTCAGACTAATTATCGCCGTGCCTTCCGGCCTTCAACCAGCCGCGTCTTTTTCATCCGAATAAAATACTAGATCAGAAATTAAGAATTCCATTTTATAAAGAAAATGATAGGTCCCGAGTCGAAATTCGCAGATTGAAAAAGAGCTGAAAGAACTGGAAAAGAATTGGAAAAGTATTGCAAGCACTGTCTCTTAATTGAAAGAGAACTAACTGCACTGAATATCCCCAATACTGAATTTTTAGAAGATTTGTAATAGAACTGACAGCACTGAATATTTTTAGAAGATTTGTAAAAGAACTGACAGCATTGAATATTCCCACCACTCAATATATGGACTTAGAAAAATTTTGAACATTTTATATTCTAATGGGCTTGGAGGAATAACTTTCATCTAATAAAATTGTTCAAATTTAAATCTTAAGGAGGTTCATCCGGTTAAGGAATTAACAGATAGATCTCCAACAAAAAATTTGATAGTCTATAATAGTATACCAGGACACCTGAAAAATTTTTTTTACAATTTTACATATAGTCATATGGAAAAGAGTGATTTCCCAGACTTCTATCGCTAATTTATTAGGTATTGACAGACAGTTTTGAATGAAACTTATGTCATATTAAAGAGAAACATTGAACGAATATTTTAATTGCAAATTTAGTTACATTCGGTGAGTATGAATCGAGAAATATATATTATCACAACAAACGAAATGTCCATTTTTCAGCAGTAGATAACCTCCGTTATTAATAAATAAGTTAGTGAAGCAAGCTCCTCTTTTCTATAACTTGCATTCGACTTGCTATGTACCAGATGAACCTCCTTAAAAAATATTAGCAGTTGTAAGGTTTGGTAGGCGAGGGTGGTTCGGCGGCGAGGAATTCAAGGTCTTTGGACTCGGAGGTCTGTGTTCTCGGGGCAACAGCGTGGACGTGTCGGTAGCCGCGTTTTGCTCATTGTTGCGAGCCGATCGATCTAGACGCCGGCGTTGATTGATAATCGAATGTCGGTCAATCGGTCGAGAGCGGGCCGGTTCGCGCGTCGCGTCCACGTTCGCCGCCTCGAGCGAGCTGCGAGGAGCTCCTCGAATGGAAAATCAATAGGGCGAACGAAGAAGGGGGGCCCAGGGATCAGGAACCACGTATACACCCACGCGCTGCTCCCAAGGGGCTGGGAATCATTGTCCGAAGGAACAGGGGCATTGACGATCGGATCGAATCAGTGGGAAATCATCGCCGCCTAAGTACGTCATTTGTGGTTAATGACGAAGTTCGATTGCCATAACCCGTTGCGCTGCCCGCATCGGACGCCACTAATGATCGATCGATCGATCGCCCAATACCTTCGATTTCGTACATCAGATAGTAAGGCTTCTATGAGGGTCGATGATTCTTCTCACATTCTTCAAGGAAACTCAGGGAACAGAATATCTCTTACGTTTCTTGCAATTATTTTCGTACACTATTAGTCAATAGATTATTTGTTAATAAAGATAATTTTTATAATGTGGAAACTCATATAAAAGAATATGTATGTCATATAAAATCTGTACTTTGTCATCTAATATTATAATAGATTTTTATATTAAAAGTACTTGACTGCTTTCTAGGTAAGTATTTATTTGTTCATTAATTGCAATTAAAAAAAGGGTTCAGAAATAGCAAGTTTCACTGGCCTAATAATAATGTACTAATGAAACTCTCGTATAAAATTAATATAAAAAAGAAAATCGTAACACAATTCTCTTCACCAACTCAAAAATTAAAGTAGAAAACAGTTTTTGGTTTTACATTTAATTCGTACATCTGCAATGAATTCTCAAAAGAATTTTTATATATTTCAATAATTCACGTAAATCTATAAGTACCTTTTCTATTAATTTATAGAAAAATAGCTGTTAAACTTTCCTCTAATCAGTTTTGAAATTTATATAAAAAACAGTGCTTTCTATCTTTTGAATTCGCTATTGCATCAAATTGCTTAATACTACGACATCGCTCAGTCTTCGTACGTATATTGTATAGAATAGGAAAGGGGTAAACTACCCCTAATCGCAGGAGCATCCACATCGTGGCAGCACCGACCGCTTCAGCACGGATTCGAACCAAGTCACCCTTTCTCTGTAGGGTTACGAACGAACTACCCTTGATCCGGTTCGTTACCTAGAGAGCGGGAAGTGTACTCGGCGGATAATCGCATGCACGCACCGGCCGCGGTAGCCTCCCACGCCTAAAGGTCTGTTCCCACTTAATTTTAACGACGACAGACTTTCCCTGTTGCCTTTAAACCGTAATACAATCATAACGATAAATTTTCTGAATGAGAACCGTCGTAAATATGAAATATGTAATGTCATGTATAAAAAGAGAATGAAAAACGAGCTGGTGAAACTAAGGGTAGGTAGAGGCAGTATTATTTCACCTCCACGTCGATTCTCAGCTAACTACCCTCGCAAGTACTCTAGTTTATGGCTGGTGGGAAGAGATCTTTAACGCGAAAGCGAAATCACGCGATCATTCCATTTCGACCGCCATCATCTCATATAATTACCCACAGATTTGATGGATCAACTATCAAACGCCCCGGGTGTCGGCGGGACGATTCAATCATCGCGCTGCTGCGTCCATCCTGGTAATCGCGATTAAAAACTGATTGACCGTGCGTACGAGATTGAAAGAAAATACCTAACATATATAAGTGTTAATAAATCCACGTACCATATCGCGTGATTAAACAGTTGTCCAAAGGAATTTAAAAAATATATCTTGGACCTACTATTTAATTAACTACTATATCGATCACTATAATGAAATTATTTCATTACATTGTATATGAATCTGCGAGGCATCCAAAATTATTAATCATCATATTCATGTTTTATTATATAAATGCAAATATAAATATGAATTCTGATGCATCGACGTATTGAGAATTATTCCGCGAACCCTTCAGCACGTTTTACTACGGGAATCGGTTGGCGTTTGTTGGCCAAGAACGATGCTCGGCCGCAAATGAAATTTTCGTCCCATCGAGGGTGCACAAAACGCGTCTGGACGGCGGCGTGGGGCGTCTTCGGTCCGCTTTCTCTCGGCAGAGAGCCGCTATTGTGTAATTTATCAATGTAATTTACGGCCGGAGACAGTGGCAGGGAAATTGAAAAAGTTTCGCGGCCAATTCAAGCTGCCTTTCAATACACGGGAATCAATTTAACGGGGAGAGTGAGATAATAGACCGGCCCGTGGAACTCCGCCGTGCCACTTTTTGTCACGGCCTCGATATTGAGAATTCCTCTTTTTGCCTCGTCTACTTCCACGATCAGATTGAAGAAACGGCTTTCAATACTACATTTGTCTTTACAAAATATGCTTTCGAGCCTCCAGGAAAATCTATCAATAAAATGATTCAAGTACTTTAAATATTCTCTGAAAAAATTAAAGTATACATACATATACGTAACATTTTTATATAATATAAATTACATAATAAGATAATAGTATAAACATTGATACAATGAGATTTAATGCAGGATTGTGTATAAACGAAACCAAAAGTAAAAATAAAGCATGTTCCCTGTACGTATATCAAATAATACCGCGATGTCTGACCATTCATTGAGCTATACTACTTAAAGGCGATTGACACCCAGAAGCGACACGTACAGTTCATTTTCTCTCGTCTCGACTTCCGATTCACTTAATTTATAGTTTGTACAGTATAATAAATTGTTAAATGATGACAATATAACTTGTCAATAAATTACATTATTATAAATAAAAATATGAAAGAATGCAGAGTGTATGAAGTGTTCTCCTATTTGGTTGCTTCTTATAGTTATTATTATTTTGTTATCAGAGCTGAATGTTGATTTTTTATTTGATTCAATGCTCAAATTTAATTGCATGAAAATTAATTTTACACGTCCAAAGTTATTTTATTAATGAGATGAAGTATGATTGTTCCTAATGAGATGAAGTATGATTGTTCCTAATGAGATAAAGTATGATTGTTCCTAACGAGATATTTTTGTACAATTAACTAAAGAATTGATCACACATAAGAATGCGTTAATAATTAGTATCCTACACATTTTATGCATAAAATTAAATAAATGAAAAGTATGAAGAATATATGCATTGTATTAAAATCCAGAGTATTAGAAATTGCATGCACATGGCATGGTGATAAAAAATTAATTTTATACCCAAGGTTATTTTATTAATGAGATAAAATATGATTGTTCCTAACGAGATAAAGTACGATTGTTCCTAACGAGATATTTTTTTATAATTAACTAAAAAATTGACCAAACATAAAAATGTGTTAATAATTAATCTTCTCCTCATTTTATGCATAAAATTAAATATATAAAAAACATAAAGATCCTGTATTCTACTAAAATCTAGAGTATCAGAAACTGCATGCACATGGCATGATGACAAAAGTACCCTTCATCAATCTTGACTTTCTTCAACTGATACCATCCACGATATTTTTTATATAAAAACCCATAGTTCCCCGCTGATAATTACAAACCGAGCCGACGTTGCCGGTTCCCCGGCAGCAGCGAGGCACGGCCGGGGAATCCGGGGGAAGATGATCAATAAGAAAGCAAGCGAGCAAGGCAATCCCGCAGATTCGTGGCCGAGCTAAGACCCCGGACCTCCGCACACCGATACACCGGGAAGTATAACGGCCGGTAGCCGCAGGCAACCCTTAGGAACGTAATTAATATTTATCCCACCCACGACGGGTCGAGTCCTGTGTGCACGGTTCTGCTGCTACGCCGCCGGTGGCCCCCTCCTGTCCCCCGTCGTCCCGTTCCATGACCCCTCTAAAATCCCAGCACGCTCCTTGTAAAATCTAATATCTGAGGAAGCAACGTCGTCGTCGTCGTCGTCGCCGTCGCCGTAGAGAGAGAGAGTTTCGCCCTCTTGCCGGCCCCCTCCACGGGCTGCTTCCACCCCATCGGTACGTCGGCCGCGTTAGCGAGGGTAGAAGCCTCCCTCCGGCACGGCAAGAAGGAAACGGAGCAAACGAAAGCAGCAGCTAGCAGCGGCAGCCGTGGCTGGTGGTCGGCGGTCTGGAAAGCTCTCCGAAAGTTGAAGGGAGAAAGAAGAGCTGGGAACGGAGCTCGGCGAGAACCACGCGGGGGGGTGAGACGTAGACGGGGCACGGGTCCTCGCGGAGCTTGCGAGATAGGAACGGTCGTGGGAAAGAGACGAAAGACGGAGGAGAGAGGTTTGTCTATCGTCGTCGTCGACGTCGTCGTCGCTGGCGGAGAGCGGAGCGAACGAAGAGGGTAGCGGAGAAGAAACCGGGGCGGAAGCGAGAGAAAACGAGGGATGAAAACGGGAGAGGAAGCGGCAAGCTTTTCGGAGGGAGGGAAACGCGAGGTGAGGCGAGGGAGTACGCGAGCACGGCCACTGTTTTCCCGGGTTGTTCCTCGAGGGGCGGCGTCAAGACGCTGCCGGGCTCCGCCAATCCGAAACGCCGCGCCCGATTTTGCGCCCCTGCGATTCGCTGCTGGATGGTTTCTTAGAGGGTAGGAGAGGCCGGCGCGGAAAAATCGCCGGGGAAAAAGGCGACGCGCGCCCTGCTACCGGCCACGGCCATTGGTTCCGGTTTTCTTCGCTCTTCGCGAACCTTTAAGGGGCCAATGGCATACCCGGGGTGCGCCGGTTCCGCGGCGCGCCGCGCCTGTTCGCGGAAGGAAAGGCGACCCCGAGAAATCGATAAAGTTACACTCTCAGAACCGACGGTTCCCCGCGCTCGCCCCCGGCTTCTGACGTGTCTCTTTCCCTTCCTTCCTTCCTTCGTTGCCCGCTCGCCGGCATCCCTTGCTCCTCCGCGTCCTTCGATTCTCGGCGCAAGCCTCTATGCTCGAAAGACGATATTTTACTCGATTACGCAATTACCAGGGTAATCCGGTTCCCGGTTGAAATTTATGTAGCCCGAAGTGTGCGCGGCCCTTCCTCGCCGTCTACGCGCCACCGGGGGCTCAGCTGCCTTAATTCAAGAAACGGGACTCCCGCCCGCCCGGCTTGACGTAACGCTATTTTTCACGAGAAATTCGAGTCCCTTCGCCGAGGGTTGCTTCAATCACGGATAATCATCTCTAACTCCCCGGGAACGGTTAATCAACTTAATTCGGAACCGAAACTCGCCGCGACCGTCTCTGACGCTGACGGCTAGCCGAAACCAAAACGAGATATAATCCCAGATAATATCTTCTCTTTCAAAAGTATGGATATCGTTTCCTAGGGAGATGACCCTTTTGCGACTTTGACCGCGCTCGGGTCCAAACGAGTATTTAACTGAAGTCTCCAGAAAATCTGATTGACCTTTTCTCATTTAATAGTAGAAAAAGATGGTCGAAACGAGCATAGGGATAATTTCATGTTATTTTTTACTGAGTACCAAATCTTTTTTAACTTCCTCCAAAGGAAGTTATTGTGATCGTGTGAGCATACAGATTTTAAAAAAAACGGGAAAGGGAGAGTCATAGGTACCAAATCTTTTTTTTAAATTGATCTCCTAATTTCGAAACAAGCATAGCGATAATTCGATGTCATTTTTTGAATACTGAGTACCAAATCTTCTTTTTCTTTTTAAATTGATTTCCTCCTTAAATTAATACTAAGATCGAATCGAGCACAGCGATAATTCGATGTTATTTTTTTAGTACTGAGTGCCAAATCTTCTTTTTTTAAATTAATTTCCTCCTTAAGCTAATACTAAGATTGAAACGAGCATAGCGATAATTCAATGTTATTTTTTGAGTACTGAATGCCAAATATTTTTTTAAATTGATTTCCTGCTTAAGCTAATACTAAGGTCGAATAATTCGATGTTATTGTTTGAGTACTGTATCAAATCTTCTTTTTTTTAAATTGATTTCTTCTTTAAGCTAATACTAATTTCGAAACAAGCATAGCGATAATTCGATGTTATTTTTTTAGTTCTGTACCAAATCTTTATTTTAAATTGAATTCCTCCCTAAATTAATATTAAAAAGAAAAAATCCCATCAGTCCACCTCGAATATTATCTCACAACCTCCAATTTCTAAATTATACATAAAAATTCTCAGTTTCCCATCCTAACACGATGCAATACTCTCTTTTACCTCCTTCCATTCATCGACTAGTTTTCTGAACGTCATACGAAAGTATCTAATCGATCATGGAAAGAGTATCGAACAGAGCCAGGTAGAAAAGTTCCGGTTGAGTATCTCTGACGTTGTGTTCGTACCTAGCGCGTTTCACTCATTACTGCCGCTCGAATCGCCGGCTACGCTGAACCCGAACGCCTCGGGAAACATCCCCGAGACAATTAGCAAAGACTAAAGGACACACATACACACAGAGACTACAGGCGTGGCAAAGGAAGAGGAGGAGGATGATGAGGAGGAGGAGTGGAAACGAGGCTCGCATAGAGCACCGCAGTTTCCTTCGGCAAGATCTTCCCTCGCGTTTCGCTGCTCTTATACGGTACCTTAGCGCGCCTCTCTTCCTAAATCCGTCTTATCCCGAAACTGGGTGCGCCCGTGCCGCGTTCTCTCCGTCGCTCCTTAACTACGAGCCCCGAGCTCACGTGTCTCGTAACATTAATAATGCGAGCGAAGAGGTAACCGTAGCGGAGCGCCCGCGCGCCCCGGCCTCCTCCGCTCGCTCCCACCTGCAGACTTCGGGCTGCCTCGCTCGAGGAACTTGGACTGGAAGTAAGTTCTCGAGAGCTTTGGATGGAAATTGACGTTAATGTGCCCCGAAAGCAGCCACCCCTCCCCACACCTCTTCTCCAGCGGTGCGCGCACCGCCCTGGCATGATCGTTCTCGGCTCGAAAGAACCCACCCAGAGGGCGAGGTAGTCTACGGAGGTAGTTAGCGAAGTAGTTCTCTTCCTCGTGAGATGGATTATGACGGTGTGTCGTACGAAGAATCTGCGACTCCGGGCGTCTTGCTGCTACGTCCCGCCGTTCGCCCGATCGAACTTACCCGGCCTCGACAGACTGGCCTCGCTAACAGATTTCTTGCCGTGCTTTCGCTGCAAATAGTTCCATGGACTACGAAGGAAGGGAAGAAGTAGATTGATTTTCAACGCAGAAAACACATTACCTTATGAAACCTTGAGTAATACAGAAATTTCCTTATTTAAGTCAATTTCTATGTAATTAAAATCAAGAAACAATTAAAAATCCTTTTATATCAGTAATTTTACTAATTTGCGTCATAATTGTAT
>SMSR01006101.1:50208-84536 GCA_019453355.1 Ceratina japonica | reverse complement strand
TTAATATTAAAAAGAAAAAATCCCATCAGTCCACCTCGAATATTATCTCACAACCTCTAATTTCTAAATTATACATAAAAATTCTCAGTTTCCCATCCTAACACGATGCAATACTCTCTTTCATCTACTTCCATTGATCGACAAGTTTTCTGAGCATCAGACGAAAGTATCTAATCGATCATGGAAACAGTATCGAACAGAGCCAGGTAGAAAAGCTCCGGTTGAGTATCTCTGACGTTGTGTTCGTACCTAGCGCGTTTCACTCATTACTGCCGCTCGAATCGCCGGCTACGCTGAACCCGAACGCCTCGGGAAACATCCCCGAGACAATTAGCAAAGACTAAAGGACACACATACACACAGAGACTACAGGCGTGGCAAAGGAAGAGGAGGAGGATGATGAGGAGGAGGAGTGGAAACGAGGCTCGCATAGAGCACCGCAGTTTCCTTCGGCAAGATCTTCCCTCGCGTTTCGCTGCTCTTATACGGTACCTTAGCGCGCCTCTCTTCCTAAATCCGTCTTATCCCGAAACTGGGTGCGCCCGTGCCGCGTTCTCTCCGTCGCTCCTTAACTACGAGCCCCGAGCTCACGTGTCTCGTAACATTAATAATGCGAGCGAAGAGGTAACCGTAGCGGAGCGCCCGCGCGCCCCGGCCTCCTCCGCTCGCTCCCACCTGCAGACTTCGGGCTGCCTCGCTCGAGGAACTTGGACTGGAAGTAAGTTCTCGAGAGCTTTGGATGGAAATTGACGTTAATGTGCCCCGAAAGCAGCCACCCCTCCCCACACCTCTTCTCCAGCGGTGCGCGCACCGCCCTGGCATGATCGTTCTCGGCTCGAAAGAACCCACCCAGAGGGCGAGGTAGTCTACGGAGGTAGTTAGCGAAGTAGTTCTCTTCCTCGTGAGATGGATTATGACGGTGTGTCGTACGAAGAATCTGCGACTCCGGGCGTCTTGCTGCTACGTCCCGCCGTTCGCCCGATCGAACTTACCCGGCCTCGACAGACTGGCCTCGCTAACAGATTTCTTGCCGTGCTTTCGCTGCAAATAGTTCCATGGACTACGAAGGAAGGGAAGAAGTAGATTGATTTTCAACGCAGAAAACACATTACCTTATGAAACCTTGAGTAATACAGAAATTTCCTTATTTAAGTCAATTTCTATGTAATTAAAATCAAGAAACAATTAAAAATCCTTTTATATCAGTAATTTTACTAATTTGCGTCATAATTGTATCATTTTCCATTCCACTTGTATCATTTTTTGGTTTAGATTTCAAAAATGAACCTAAAAAAAATGTGATACAATTCGCATGTGATACAACACAGAAATTTTCTTATTTAAGTCAATTTCTATGTAATTAAAATCAAGAAACAATTAAAAATCTTACATATCAGTCGTTTTACTAATTTGCATCATAATTGTGTCATTTTCTATTTCTCTTGTATCATTTTTAGGTTTAGGTGATTAAAAGAAATCTGATACAATTCGCAATTCCAGAATTTTAGAACGTTTGCATTTGAATACACTGACAAGTCGAAGAATACTTACAGTGGTCGTTCCGCCGGACACGGCCGGCCGCGAAGACTGGCAAACAAAGAGGGGGAGCAGTTAGGGCAATTCCGAGGAAGCCGTCTTCATCAGCGTTTCCTGTCCTCCGCCGGTCTTCGCTAATTGTTGTTCGCAGATGGTGACTCGATGTCCGGGCGGCGCGACGCCGGCGACCGCAGTGCTAACTGAAAAATCCGATTTACCGAGTTAAATGGGATTAATTACGGTAATTAGAGTTTGTTGTTGCGCGCCTCGAACTTCCCTAATGTTCGAATAGGATTTTCGGACTGCGACTCGCCTCTGACAATCCGTCGCGCTGTCTGCCCACGTTATATCTCCTGCTATACATGTATGCATGTATGTATATGTATGTGCACGAGTACATGTGATACAATATACCAGTCGAGGTCGATGGAATATCGCCAGTATCATCCTGAACTTCACTTTACAATCGAACTAACCAACTGCCTCAATCACTAATCAATACATTATGCACTGTGTCTCAATCATTATTAAACTTATATCAAATCAGATTTGATTATATTAATCACCTGTCAGTCTTTACAATTATTTCTATTAACTCTATTCATTATACTCTATTAATTCTAATACTTANTCATAATTGTGTCATTTTCTATTTCTCTTGTATCATTTTTAGGTTTAGGTGATTAAAAGAAATCTGATACAATTCGCAATTCCAGAATTTTAGAACGTTTGCATTTGAATACACTGACAAGTCGAAGAATACTTACAGTGGTCGTTCCGCCGGACACGGCCGGCCGCGAAGACTGGCAAACAAAGAGGGGGAGCAGTTAGGGCAATTCCGAGGAAGCCGTCTTCATCAGCGTTTCCTGTCCTCCGCCGGTCTTCGCTAATTGTTGTTCGCAGATGGTGACTCGATGTCCGGGCGGCGCGACGCCGGCGACCGCAGTGCTAACTGAAAAATCCGATTTACCGAGTTAAATGGGATTAATTACGGTAATTAGAGTTTGTTGTTGCGCGCCTCGAACTTCCCTAATGTTCGAATAGGATTTTCGGACTGCGACTCGCCTCTGACAATCCGTCGCGCTGTCTGCCCACGTTATATCTCCTGCTATACATGTATGCATGTATGTATATGTATGTGCACGAGTACATGTGATACAATATACCAGTCGAGGTCGATGGAATATCGCCAGTATCATCCTGAACTTCACTTTACAATCGAACTAACCAACTGCCTCAATCACTAATCAATACATTATGCACTGTGTCTCAATCATTATTAAACTTATATCAAATCAGATTTGATTAAATTAATCACCTGTCAGTCTTTACAATTATTTCTATTAATTCTATTTGATTATATTAATCACCCGTCAGTCTTTACAATTATTTCTATTAATTCCATTCATTATATTCCATTAATTCTAATACTCGATAATAAAATTTATTAATCACGCTCATTTTATCGTATTCTACACTCTATAAATGTACTCACGAGGCTGATCGAATAAATACTGAGTTTAAGTTTTGATTCTCATCGCTAGAAAGGAACCAGTTCCTTCCCTGCTCGAAAATTTTTGCAAGGGTTGAAGACACGAAACTGAATCGAAGACGTAGCTGACTTGTAACGCCTGTTCTATTTCACCCCTTATCGAACAGGAACTAATCTCACCGGTTTACTTGGTGGATGATACCTGGGGCAACTGTTTCTTCTTATTCGCGTTTGGAATCGGTCGCGGCCGCGACCGGTACTGCAACGCGTACGTGCCGGTTCGAGGGTCTCCCGTGNGTATGTGCACGAGTACATGTGATACAATATACCAGTCGAGGTCGATGGAATATCGCCAGTATCATCCTGAACTTCACTTTACAATCGAACTAACCAACTGCCTCAATCACTAATCAATACATTATGCACTGTGTCTCAATCATTATTAAACTTATATCAAATCAGATTTGATTAAATTAATCACCTGTCAGTCTTTACAATTATTTCTATTAATTCTATTTGATTATATTAATCACCCGTCAGTCTTTACAATTATTTCTATTAATTCCATTCATTATATTCCATTAATTCTAATACTCGATAATAAAATTTATTAATCACGCTCATTTTATCGTATTCTACACTCTATAAATGTACTCACGAGGCTGATCGAATAAATACTGAGTTTAAGTTTTGATTCTCATCGCTAGAAAGGAACCAGTTCCTTCCCTGCTCGAAAATTTTTGCAAGGGTTGAAGACACGAAACTGAATCGAAGACGTAGCTGACTTGTAACGCCTGTTCTATTTCACCCCTTATCGAACAGGAACTAATCTCACCGGTTTACTTGGTGGATGATACCTGGGGCAACTGTTTCTTCTTATTCGCGTTTGGAATCGGTCGCGGCCGCGACCGGTACTGCAACGCGTACGTGCCGGTTCGAGGGTCTCCCGTGTTGCTTGACCACTGGTCAGCGGTGGGAAAGTGCCGCGTGTTTCTGGGAAACTCCTTTGCCGCTGGTTCCGAATCTCGACCCTCAATCAAAATTACCCACGGCACCGGGTTACAATTTCTCTTTCAACGAAACCATATTTAAATTCTAACCATATTCCCTCCCTTGAGATTTCAATTCAGGATCGCATTTAAAGATTTCAGATGTATTTATGTGCCAGTTCAAGATTTTTATGTACTGGACTTTCTTATTCATTTTTTGTTACGTGATGCATAATATGAAAATGATCGATTGATGGAAAATGATTAATGTAATGAATTCTGTCATTAAAAAATTTACATATTTGCTCTTTTCTTATCCCTGAAAGAATTAATTGTGTAATTTTGTCAGGAAGTGATGATTTATGATGATAAATGAGGAAGAATTAAGTAGCAAATCTAAAAATACATAATCATATTTATGGAACATGATCAGACAATCTACGATAAATACATTAATGACTTCCTCACTATCATCTTATTATGTAGAGTCAAATTGTGTATCTATTCCCTAAAATAACTGGTATTGAAAAATTCATATGAAATTACGCTCATCTAATACGACTAACAATTTAAATATAAACTGCAAGGTAAAGGTATTCTCGTCGCAGTTGAATCTTCCGACAGATACACTACGGTGACATCAGGAAGTTGCCGGGAATAGTGACTGTCAATTTTAAGACACGCTCGGACTAACTTTGAATTGTATTTTAGGAACACGTCTTAAATAACCGGCAAATATAAGTACTGATCATTTATAAATGTAACAGATTGTCACACGTCAATATTAATGCAGATAATTACTTACGGAAATTCCTTTCATCGCACAGTCGACGTGTTCACATTAATCAAATGAGCAAGAATATATTTTTATTCAAAACGGAATACATTCAAGTATATTATTAATTAATATTTTATTCGTACAGATATAGAAGCATATTAATATTTGCACAGGTATAAAATAATTCTGTGTCATTTCTCCTTTGATACTTTGATTATTTCCTGGATAGAATAAATTTTTGTCTATCAAGTCTACTAATAATTAGTGTTGTTAAATTAGTTTTAAAAATGTATTGGAAAACGACATTAATTATTACTAGATCTAATAAATCAGAATACATTCAAGTACATTAGCAACTAATATTATATTCGTACAGATATAAAAGCAATATTTGCACATGCATAAAATAATTCAGTGTCATTTCTCCTTTGATACTTCGATTATCTGAGAACGTAATTATAATAACAGGCTTTTTATAACAGATATAAATCCAAGAATTTTCTCACGAGTCCCCTCGGTTATCTCGATAAACTTGTTTCGATCAATCTCCTGCAAGACTCGATACACAATTTCGCGAACAGGTTTCCAATTTAAAAAGCGACGGCGGCGGCTACCACCTTATAACTCCTGTTTCCTTCGGTGGGACACAATAACCGCGACTCGTCCCGCTGGACGAGTTCCCGAAGGACGCGCGAGATACATATTAGCAGCTCGTCCTTCGAAGGCAGGATCGACCGGTTCCTTTTCACAGTCGCCGCAAATCCCCCGTTCGCCCAATTAGGGCCGACTTGTCCTTCACGTATTAGGACAAGGAGATCCTCCGTTCTTTTTCAAATTTCCAAGGATACGGCTTTGTAGCTCGACTCGTCCACCCTTGGGAACCAGGATTCACCCTAAAAAGGAGGAATCTCCGAGTGCCGTCTATACCAACGGCGGACGATGGAAGGGCCCGGAGTATTCCAATTTAATTCCGCCTTGGCGTAATTGATGACACGAGGAAGTAGAACGTAACGAAATTTCCTTGCTGCGGACTTCAGACAGAGGACGCTAATATAGGATTTACGTTAGCCGGGGAACCGCGCGGCTGCCTAGACCGGCTACGTACATATACACAGATAGCGATAAATATATATAGCCGGGGTATAGTAATGAAAGTTTCCCTCGGAACATCCAAGGCTCCTGGGATCCAACATTATGATCCCGCGCCACCCCCGCCGCCCCGGCTTAAAACCCGCCACTGGAAAGTGTTGTCCGCGCGGACCCGGACCGGGTGTCCCCGAATCTGTTCAAGGTCACCGTCACGTCGGCCGTCGACGGGACCGTCGACGGCCGACGTGACCGGCATCCCGCGCCGGAAGAACCGTCGGGAAACGAGCGATCGGCGAGCTCGGTTAGGCGAAGGAGAGATTTTTCCCGCGTCATTAGGAGAACGGGCGACTCTCGGCGACGCGACGTCTCCTTTCCCGGGTATGCTAATAAAACGGATCTTATGTGGCGAAGACGCCATTTTGAATAATGTCGACCAATCAGGAACCCCGGTCGGCCGTCTTGGGGGGGTGGCGGGTGTCGACCGAGAGGGTAGACACGTGCGGGGCTCACTACCACTAGCTGTTCCAGCACAAACTACCCTTATATTATGCTGTACCGTAAACCCCGGGCCACCCTTTGCACACCCGACCATCCTTTCCCTGGCACGGCCCCCCTTCTCTCTCTCTCTTTCGTCCTGCGTTCTCCTCTTCGGGAGCCCTTCTTCCTGGAAACATCGACGTTCGTTCTTGTTCCTTCGCCTCGACCCTTCCTGTCAGACTTCTAATCTCTTCCGTCAAAACTTAAGTAGGCATGTGAAATGATTTCTTCCTAAAAAGCAGTAAATGACGAAGAATGATGATTCAGTGATCAGAATAAAATGATCTCTGATTTCCCATTAAAAGCTTCCCCTTTCCTGCAATATTTCCTTAAATTATTAAAAAATCATGAGAAGTAGTTTTCCTCTTTCGTTATTTGAGAACCATGTAACGTATTCAGAAAATATAAAGGTGATGATTCTAAATATAGATGATTCAGTGATCAGAATAAAATGATCTCTGATTTCCCATTGAAAGCTTCCCCTTTCCTACGATATTTCCTTAAATTATTAAAAAATCCTGAGAAGTAGTTTTCCTTTCTCACTACTTGAGAACCTTGCCACGTCTTAGAAAATATAAAGGTGATGATTCTAGATGTAGATAATTCAGTGGTCAGAATAAAATGATCTCTGATTTCTCATTAAAAGATTCCCCTTACCTACGATATTTCCTTATATTAAAAGAGTCATGAGAAGTGAAGATTTCCCATTAAAAGCTTCCCCTTTTCTACGATATTTCCTTAAATTATTAAAAAATCATGACAAGTAGTTTTCCTTTCTCACTACTTGAGAACCCTATCACGTATTCTAAATCTAGATGATTCAGTGATCAGAATAAAATGATCTCTGATTTCCCATTAAAACCTTCCCCTTTCCTACGATATTTCCTTCAATTATAAAAAAATCCTGAGAAGTAATTTTCTTTCTCACTACTTGAGAACCCTGTCACGTCTTCAGAAAATATAAACGTGTCATTTGAATACCGAGGCTGGCATAATCGAGTCAAAGTGAATTTCCAGTTCAGATTGCATAAATCATTTGCAAGCAGCCGGTTCTTCCCAGCGCGGTGTACGGTATAAGGCAAAGGAATTCCCAGCAAAGGACAGCACGCCGTAGGAATGTCGTTTCTGATTACGCCTAGACGCATCCGCGCGATGCGACTAGACTCGACGCGTTGCGTCACTTTGTCATTCAAATGGGAGGGAAGATTCCCTGGAAATCGAGGGGTTTGGCACGCCGCCGCGTCGCGCGGCTTTCACGGCGTTATTTCCCGAACGAAGTGTACGAGGGGGTACGGCTTCCAAGCCGCGAGTCCCCCCGTCCCACGTTTCACCGCGCCGCCCTTAATGTGCCTATTCACTCGCGTCGTGTCTTCGCATCGCGTCACCGTTACGTATGATCGTCTCATACCGTCGTCCGCGAGCCTCGTCTCTGACGGTGACTAACATTAAACATTTCTCGACGACCAATAAATAAATTCTCGGAAATATCCCAAGATTTAGGGGTTGTGCATTATGACGTGTCAGTTCGGAATGATACGTAACGTTGATACGACGTGCTACAAGTGGATACACGGCTTTCCAGGGAGGCTCAGCCGCAAGACGGATGCTGGCAGAAGGGAACGCTGGAAGAAGGGTGGCTGGGACCCCCCGCGGGGCGTGGGCGGCGAAACGAAAAGGGGGCGAAACGAGCTCCGAGCTCTGGATGCGAGGCCGGGGTTCCTCTTGGATCTCATACATACATTAACGTCGCTTGTCAGCCGCGCGGAGCTCAGCCTGTAAGACTTAAGATACCCCGCTGGGTGGAGACGAAGACTTGTCTGTCTCTACACCCCCCGGGCCGCCCCCGCCATCCACGCATCCTTCGCTTAACCTCGCCTCAGTCCTCTCTTTCCTCGTACGATGGCTGTGCATCTCCGTGCGACTCGTTACTAAAACCACCCACCGCACCGTCTTGGGAACACCCGTTTCCTTGAATATGGCCGAACCGAACTGCGGATTCTATTTGCATCTGATTAGACGTTTTACAACGAGTTCCGGAATCGAATCGTTCTCGAACTCCCGGAAAGAATAATCCCATGCGGTTTACCTCGCTTCTAATCGTATCTAACTAACCGTACCTTCGTTTGGGAAACCTTTGAATTAAAATCGTTAGAAGAGAAACTTTGCATTTTCAATTTAATTCTAAAATGATATTGTGTGATTTGATTTGCAATAGTTATGTTACACGAAGTAAAATTATTTAGAAATATTATTGTATTATACAAGAATTGAATTGTTTAGGAAACCTCTGAATTAAAATCGTTAGAAGAGAAACTTTGTATTTTGAATTTAATTCTAAAATGATATTGTGTGATTTGATTTGCAATAGTTATGTTACACGAAATAAAATTATGTAGAAATATTATTGTATTATACAAGAATTGAATTGTTTTGGAAACCTCTGAATTAAAATCTTTAGAAGAGNGGGGTACGGCTTCCAAGCCGCGAGTCCCCCCGTCCCACGTTTCACCGCGCCGCCCTTAATGTGCCTATTCACTCGCGTCGTGTCTTCGCATCGCGTCACCGTTACGTATGATCGTCTCATACCGTCGTCCGCGAGCCTCGTCTCTGACGGTGACTAACATTAAACATTTCTCGACGGCCAATAAATAAATTCTCGGAAATATCCCAAGATTTAGGGGTTGTGCATTATGACGTGTCAGTTCGGAATGATACGTAACGTTGATACGACGTGCTACAAGTGGATACACGGCTTTCCAGGGAGGCTCAGCCGCAAGACGGATGCTGGCAGAAGGGAACGCTGGAAGAAGGGTGGCTGGGACCCCCCGCGGGGCGTGGGCGGCGAAACGAAAAGGGGGCGAAACGAGCTCCGAGCTCTGGATGCGAGGCCGGGGTTCCTCTTGGATCTCATACATACATTAACGTCGCTTGTCAGCCGCGCGGAGCTCAGCCTGTAAGACTTAAGATACCCCGCTGGGTGGAGACGAAGACTTGTCTGTCTCTACACCCCCCGGGCCGCCCCCGCCATCCACGCATCCTTCGCTTAACCTCGCCTCAGTCCTCTCTTTCCTCGTACGATGGCTGTGCATCTCCGTGCGACTCGTTACTAAAACCACCCACCGCACCGTCTTGGGAACACCCGTTTCCTTGAATATGGCCGAACCGAACTGCGGATTCTATTTGCATCTGATTAGACGTTTTACAACGAGTTCCGGAATCGAATCGTTCTCGAACTCCCGGAAAGAATAATCCCATGCGGTTTACCTCGCTTCTAATCGTATCTAACTAACCGTACCTTCGTTTGGGAAACCTTTGAATTAAAATCGTTAGAAGAGAAACTTTGCATTTTCAATTTAATTCTAAAATGATATTGTGTGATTTGATTTGCAATAGTTATGTTACACGAAGTAAAATTATTTAGAAATATTATTGTATTATACAAGAATTGAATTGTTTAGGAAACCTCTGAATTAAAATCGTTAGAAGAGAAACTTTGTATTTTGAATTTAATTCTAAAATGATATTGTGTGATTTGATTTGCAATAGTTATGTTACACGAAATAAAATTATGTAGAAATATTATTGTATTATACAAGAATTGAATTGTTTTGGAAACCTCTGAATTAAAATCTTTAGAAGAGAAAGTTTGCATTTTGAATTTAACTCTAAAATGATATTGTGTGATTAGATTTGCAATAGTTATGTTACACGAATTAAAATGTTATAGAAATTATTGTATTATAGAAGAATTGAATTTTATCATTCGAATTTGTAAAATATATTTTCTGTTTCTATTGATTTTCTATTATAAGAGGTTTGGGTAGTCTTAATATGACCCGATGGAGAACGCGACGCGACAAGCAGCAACTCCGGCTGTTAAAACGCGCTAAGACCAAATACGACGGGGGAAGTTGGGGTGGCGAACAGGATGGGAGCGTTTCAGGGTAACTGGCAAGACAACACCACCCGCGAGGCTCGTCCCGTGTAATCAGTAGAGACGCGTCTGATTTTCATTGCTGAACCGTCATCCTCCATCCCCCTGCCTTACAGAACTGTTGTTTCTCCTTCGAGGTGTCTCGCGTTCCATCCGAAGCCCCCGCCCCCGCGGCCGCCATCCGGAAACCTGGAAAAGGAGCCGCTAAGCCGGAGGTATAGAGACGCATCAACCCCCGTGACGTAGCTACGTATTTACTTAACAACCCCTCGGCTCGGGACATGTCTCGAGACGAGCACTGAATTATTTCTCAATCCCCCACCATCGCGTCTTTAATAGCAAAACTAAACTGCGCTCTTTAACCAACCAGATTACATTTTAAAACTTCATAATCAGACTCAGGGTTGTCTGCATTTATAAAGGAGTATTAAATATATAAGTATGGTTAGAATATTAAAAATTAATTTCAGATTTGTTTAATTAATATCACAATTATTTTCGAATACTGTTAAATTGAAAGTCGAAATGATAATAAAATGTTGGAATTTATGTATGGAAGAAATGATTTGCAATGAAACGAATAATTCTCTTTTTTCTTTTGAGGAGAAAAATGCGAGGGTGGTGAGGAACGGCAGGAAAAGAATGTCTTTACGCCGTGCATCGATGTCTCCGGTGGCCGGTGGGTGTGACTTTTCGTTTTCCCGTCGACGAATCCCCGTTTTTTCCTCGCATTCCATCCCCTACCTCCGTTTCCACGTACCAGAGAAACCGGACCGGGCAAAAACTTTCCGTGGGAACGTGCGCGCGCGATGCTGCTAAAAATCTCCGAGTCTGCCCTCCCACCGGTGCCCGTAGCTACGCTCGGGCTATACCTATGTACATACGTGCAAGTACGCTCGCCGTACGGCGAACTAGCTACACCCACACCCCCGGCCGCGAAATGCATTTCCGGAATTATCAAAGAATCTAAATTGCGTTTCCCTCGGTAGAGTCCAATTAAAACGGAGCTTTTATACGAATTCGCCCCGCTGCAAAACGCGCAGTCGGTTTTAATTATAGTGAAACGTTTATAATAAACGTACGAGGAAAATACGAAATATCAGAAGTACATTTACGAATCGTTACGAACCTCTAACATAATTAAATACTTGGTATCATTTTAGTTCGATCGCTATTGAAGGAGTAATTCAGACGTACTAATTGGTTCAGTGTGTTTTTTAATATCGAGTCACATTTCATTTATTGTTACCTAAACCTTGAAACCAGTCAGTAATATAGTTTTTAAAACTACTTCTGATTTATTCACGTACTTATCAGTCGATTTTTAATATTGAATCACAATTCATTTATTGTTAACTAATTTCAAAACCGGTCACTAATATAGTTTTTTAATATCGAGTGACAATTCATTTATTGTTACCTACTTTTGAAACCAGTCACTAATATAGTTTTTAAAACTACTTCTGATTCATTCACATACTTGCCAGTCGACTATACAATTAATGATTAATATATTACGTTATTCGAATAATAAAATTTATCACTAACTATAGAACAGCATACATGATACAATTGCAATCGTAATAAATGACAGAGGGTAAAAATGAGGTGGTACAGATTTTTCTAAAAATCCTGCGATCATTTTATTTAAATAGTTCGGTTTCATCCGAATTCGGCTCACGTGATAGCGAGCGGCAGCTTGCTCAGGAATCAGGGATGGTGGCAGAGCGGAGGAGGAAAGGGGTCGACGACGGTGCACGGGAGGACGAGGGGGCGTGCGGGCGGGGGGACGGGTGCCCCAAGGGTGTGTTCCGGAATCGGGGTAAGATGGAGGAAAATCGTTACTCACTAGTCGCGGGGAAGTCGAGGGTTGAGAGGGCGTACGTACAGCGGAGAGCGTAGGGGAGAGCGTGGTGCAGAGACTCCGGGGCTTGAAAGAGGGAGATTCGAGCGCGCACTCACGAGTTTGCACACACGTACACGGGCGGCGCACACCCGCGCGCGTGCACGACCGGCACACACGACCCTCCGTCTAGGTTCAAGCAAGACGATCCCGGGGAAAACGCCTAAAATACGTCGATATGAGACGACCTGAGGAGGAACCCCCGTCCCGTCTTTGCTCAGCCAACCCTCCGGCCGCCCCGCCGCGCCACCCTTCGTCTGCTGTTCCCACCGCCGAGCGCCGGTCTTTGATGCTATCGGGAAAATTTAATGAGATTTGTTCGCCAGTTCAAAACTGTCAGCATTCGACCCGTCCCCGTTTTTGCTCAACGTTTCCGGCTTCTTTATTAAGTCTGTACGAAATGCGGACTTTTATGTCAAAGAATGTTTCAGACAATGTGGTGTCAAATTATAGGTTGAAATATTTTATAAATTGTACTGAACAATATGTCATTAATTTCATTGCAAAATAGTATAAAATATACATGATATAAATTTCGTAATACAAATATAAAACGTAGAAATTATACTGTATTTCTATTCAGACATTCACTTTTTTAAGTCAATCCACGTCACGTCACGGTTTGAATCTGAAGCATTGTAGTATTTCAGTTCTAATTATGAGAACTGTAACTAAAATTTTCGTTCACATTAAAACTTCTGAAACGATGAGTCTGATGCATAATACTGTCATGAATTCTGATATACGATACGTATAAATAAAGGTACGTACATTAAAGCTTAGGATTGCAATTAATAAAGATTATAAGTTTCCAATACTTGAGATTCCCTTCGTATTAGTTAAGGGTGAAGTTCATTATGGTAGAAGCCACGAGTTCGATATTTGAGGGAAGATAAAAAGGTTAAGGGGGTGGCTTTTGCAGCGCGCTACCCCGCGAGCTAGACTCGCTGCCACCCCCGTCGGTTCCCCGGGCCTCGGTCCCTCACCCCCTAACCCTCAGCGGCAGAAGGTACTACGCCGTCTCGAGAAACTCTCGTAGAGTGTACGACGTTAGCCGGGTTGGAGGAGGAGGAGGAGGTGGAAGCGCTGGAGGAGGAACGGGCCGAGGGGGGANCCCGGACCGGGTGTCCCCGAATCTGTTCAAGGTCACCGTCACGTCGGCCGTCGACGGGACCGTCGACGGCCGACGTGACCGGCATCCCGCGCCGGAAGAACCGTCGGGAAACGAGCGATCGGCGAGCTCGGTTAGGCGAAGGAGAGATTTTTCCCGCGTCATTAGGAGAACGGGCGACTCTCGGCGACGCGACGTCTCCTTTCCCGGGTATGCTAATAAAACGGATCTTATGTGGCGAAGACGCCATTTTGAATAATGTCGACCAATCAGGAACCCCGGTCGGCCGTCTTGGGGGGGTGGCGGGTGTCGACCGAGAGGGTAGACACGTGCGGGGCTCACTACCACTAGCTGTTCCAGCACAAACTACCCTTATATTATGCTGTACCGTAAACCCCGGGCCACCCTTTGCACACCCGACCATCCTTTCCCTGGCACGGCCCCCCTTCTCTCTCTCTCTTTCGTCCTGCGTTCTCCTCTTCGGGAGCCCTTCTTCCTGGAAACATCGACGTTCGTTCTTGTTCCTTCGCCTCGACCCTTCCTGTCAGACTTCTAATCTCTTCCGTCAAAACTTAAGTAGGCATGTGAAATGATTTCTTCCTAAAAAGCAGTAAATGACGAAGAATGATGATTCAGTGATCAGAATAAAATGATCTCTGATTTCCCATTAAAAGCTTCCCCTTTCCTACGATATTTTCCTTAAATTATTAAAAAATCATGAGAAGTAGTTTTCCTCTTTCGTTATTTGAGAACCATGTCACGTATTCAAAAAATATAAAGGTGATGATTCTAAATATANCACCCCATTGAGCATCATAACTACACTGCGGATCTCAGCCATTAATAAGAAACTTGCATCGAAAATAAAAAACTCATTAAATGTTCTACGATTTTCCATAGAAATCTCCAATCTTTAATTAAAAATATTGAATTTCCTGTATATTAAAGGAAATGAATTCCTACTTCGATCAATTGCTTCATTTTTTAATCCTAGACAACTTCTACTGCAATTCATCGTTCCAAGTTTTTCTCTTAAAATATTGGATTCTTTGTACATTAAAGGAAATGAATTCCTACTTTGATCAATTGCTCAATTTTTAGACAACTTCTACTGCAATTCATCGTTCCAAGTTTTTCTCCCAATACAAATTCGCATCTGACTGGCAATTTTTATGTACATAACTGTACGGCAACGTGCGAGACAGATCGTAGGCGGTTTTCAATGCATTTCACCTTTCCATTTCCCGGTTTTCCTCTCCGCCTCGTTGGAGGTTTCCATGTGTGGCTACGTGTGTCTCAGTCAGTTTCGTTCAACGACTCGCGATCCTCGACACGGTGCGACGGTGACGGTGGCGGGATACCTAGCAGGGAAATTGAATTCAATCTCGAGATGAATATCGAATCGAACGTGCAGACTCGGCCGAGCTCCGACCTTCGCTTTCCACCTTTATCTTTGTCGGTCTTACAAACCGTCCGCGCGTCTCTTCACCCCGCCGCCGATATACGTGTACGTACGTGTGCACCACCCTCGCCGGAATCGAGTCCGCTCGATTTCCTCGAGGGCCGTCGAGGAACCCGCGAAATCGATTAAAGAATACCTACTTTTATTTTAGTACAATTCTCCTCGTTAGAATCTGAAGTCCGGGTATCAATTTCTTTTCAATGATACTTTGCTCTTAGAATACTATAATATAATTTCTTATATTTATGTAGATAGTTTTCTAGATAAAATCCATGGTTTGCAATTTCTTGTAAAATTATATAATTATTTGTTTCTAGATTTCATTTTGCACGAAAATCCACAATTTAACTATCAGATTCTAATAGAAATGTTCACTTATTTCCTCATTGGAAAAAAAGAAGTGATTCTGAAAGAAAATTCTGAAAGAAAGTTCTGGAAGAAAGGCTAAAATTCGGGCGCGTTTGACCGGAAGTGAAGGAAACGAAAGCTGGAGGGTGATCAATCCGGGCGGCGTTAGACACGGAAGGGCGACGAAATTGCAATTTGCAAACCGTTTAACGGCCGCTTAGGTCCATTCTCCGTGCGAAAACTTGCATGTTACTCCAAGTTACCCGGAAGTCCCCCCTAACGACTTAATTGTACACTTGTCGCCTTTGAGAACTTAAGTTTCTCCCGTGGAGTCACGACAATGAGCATTGTCGTCCTTTGTGGACCCGACCTTGTCCACGCCGCCGTCGTACACGAGACCCGGAAAGAAACCCTCGACGAACGATCCCTGTGACCAATACTTTCAATTCAATCCAATTCAATTTGGTTAGAACAATAGGTATTACGTATGCAAATTTAATACCGAGGTTCATAGTGCTTCATTTCAATCTTACATATTTTACGTTTTAGAATTATGCTACAAGATTTTGAGTATTTATGACAGAATTATGTAAGGTGTGCAGAAGTTATAGAAAAAATGTACGAATTATATAAAAGTTTGCAAGATTTATTTGTATAGAAGGTATTTTACAATGGAAATTTTATCTATTTTTAGGAAACATTGAAATCATGAATTTTATACTTAAAAATGAAACACTGAAATCATGCATTTTATACTTAAGGGTGGAATATCTATTTAGACTTGAATTTTCGAGTAGACACTAAATATACTCTTTTAATTTTGTACATAAATCCTAATTCTATGCATCATTTATTTAAGAGGCATGTGAGATGGAATTATGTCTTGAATGAAGATTCTACGTTGAGATGCTCGCGTGCCGTCGGATGGCTGCACGATTTCAGCTTCAACTTCTTTCACTGTCATTTCCTCCAGTGTGGATTATATTTCTAATTTTATTCTGAGTATAGAATTGTATATGCAGTTCTGTTTATATTTCGTTATTTTTTCACGACTTTTTAATAATAATCTTGTATATCCCTAAATATGTATATTATTCTTTTTATATAATTATAGGTGAATTTATCTCTGCATGTATTTTGATATATTTGTATTAATGAAGTTTACATATTTACCTCAAATATGAAATATCTACAGTAGAATAATATAATATAGATAAATGTCATAACTTAAGAAATATTAAAATAGAATCCCTTGAATTCGTAAAATTGTACCTACGAAATGTTAAAATTACTTCAAAATTCCTAATCATTAAATACTTCTAATTTTCTCTAATTCTCTACTAAACTACATTTATAAAAAAATAATAACATACGAAAAATAGAAATTGCTCTACATATAAAAAACTGCAGAATATCAAAAGCTGAGTATTGCTAAATATTCTAATACTTAAAAAACGAAGCCTAAATAAAATTCCTTAAATATTTCAACGAACGTTACAAATACATTATTAAAAATTCCCAATTTGAGGAGGGAATTAAGAAAGGATTGGCCCAAGAATTCCGGTTGCACGTCTCGTCCTGGAGGAGCCAGGACATTCGCTCGGTTGGAAGGTCGACTTGACCGGTGAACGACTGGTGGTCAGTACGTATCTATTTGCGGAGCACGCAAGTAGAAACAACGATAACAGGTTACTAGGACCAGTCCTGTGGGAATTCTGGCGTAGCTGTCCCACATTCGCCGGGCCACGGAAAGCGAATCTGTTTTCACAATGCTCATCGGGGGCCACCGCACACCGCGTTGCGATTCTCACGTGACTGGTCAGCAACCTGGGTGTCCAACAGGTTTATCTTTGAGGAGGCTGCCACGTCGGACGAAAGACTCGATCGGCGGATACAAGGACTCGTGCTTGCTGACAGTATCACGTCGTTTACGAACGAGAGAGCATCGCGATATTCATTTCACGCGAGTGAGCATTTTTTAACAATCCGTTTTTGTGCTAGAAATCTTTCTAAATCCAATACATGTCTTAACAATGTATTTTCTATGATCAGACTGAGATTTTTATATAATTTAATGAATCTTGCAGTGCTTAAAAAGTGAAGCAATTTGGATTCTGATTTTTAATTGTTAACTTCGATCTTTTGAATTGTATGAAACTGAACGTTAGAAAAAATAGAATTCAGTGTTTCTCATTATGAGTATAACTACAAAATTGAAGACGCAAGCTCGTTTACTATTTTACCTCGTAAGAAGAATCTTTCTCTTCCCAAAAAAACAAAATATTATAATAACCTCTCAGCTAATTGAATGGGAGAAATTCTTTTTTCTGAAACCATAAATTACACATTGAGGCTATTCGAAGAAGTGTTTGCAGTGGTGATCGATCGGTTGGTAACTGACGGCCGTAGGTGCGAGAATTAAATCATTTTCCGTGATAGTCAGGGTGTGAGGGGCGCGAAGAAGAAGAAGAAAGGAAAAGGGGAATCCGTGCAAAATGGAGAGTCGTTGGACGGAGTTCTTTCTCATTCCGGATTACGTAACCGAGAGGGTGCGAGACTGAACACCCCGAGCAGAGGGCCGGAGCAGATCCGAGCGTAGGAGGGGGTGTAATACGGCGGTGGTGCGAAAACACGGTCTCGCCGTGAAACAGTCGGACCCTCGGCTCGTTTCGACGTTTTAATTGTTTCGTGCTCGCGGCGCGCGCGCGGACAAGAGAAAAGCTGGAAACGCGGAAAGAGAGAAAACGAGGCCGGCTACAAGCGTACACTACCCCTCAGAAGTATCCACGCGCCCTCATTTTTTCAAGCATTTGTTGGCTCCATGGGAAAATGTAACATACATTGTTTTAAACACAGGGTGGGTCTAAATTAATTTACAGAATCATCCTATTTAAAAACGTTGGAAGAATTGACATTTGCTTTAAGANCCCTCATTTTTTCAAGCATTTATTGGCTCCATGGGAAAATGTAACATACATTGTTTTAAACACAGGGTGGGTCTAAATTAATTTACAGGCTCATCTTATTTAAAAACATTGGAAGAATTGACATTTGCTTTAAGGTATAAAAATGCTTTTATTGAAAATGAAAAAATTCTTGGGGGGAACACCCTTTAATATTATTAAAGAGAGATCAATTTTATTAATTCTGTATATGAAACCTGCAGGAAAAAAATTAATTAAAGGACGATGCCTCATGTTTTTTTCATTCATATGACTCTCTTCTAATATTATTAAAGAGAGATCAATTTTATTAATTCTATATATGAAACCTGCAGGAAAAAAATTAATTAAAGGACTATTCCTCATGTTTTTTTCATTCATATAACTCTCTTCATATAATATAATAATTATTCTAATAATAAAAGGGTTAGTAAGGACAGAAAAAGACTAGAATGTTGGAAGCTCGTATTCATCGGACTTCTCTGTGCTTCGAGGATACTTCTGGACGGTAGTGTATGTGCCAGGAACGAGTGAGGGAGGATAAATATGCCGGGACGTTTAAAAAGTGTTTAAACGCGTAGCTGGCCAGCTAACCGTGGCCCGTACCACCGCCCCCGGTTGCGGTAACGAGGGTGAGAACGGTGAAAATTTAGCGTAAAAACCCGCGGGTTAAGTGAGAATTAAGAGCGGACACCGAGAACCGTGCCAGGGTGGCACTGGATTAAACGAGCTTTTTTGACTGACACTTCATTCTTCATTCACTCCTCCACGGTCCGATCTACGGCTATCGAAAATCTTTTAGCGGTCACCAAATTTTTCTCAAATTTCATTTTCATGCAAGTAATTTCGAAAGATTTTTAATAGTTGTAGCATTTGACTTTTTATGATTCATTGTTTCTTCTGGAGCTTTTATTGATTATGAAGTGATATTATTTATTGTAGCTTATAATCTTTATTGTATGATTGTACGATTATGTATTTTTTTATTATTCAACTATATCTCGTACAAAAGTAATTACAATTTTTCAGATTGAATGACGTATCAATCAATCAATCGAGATATCTTTATGGAAATTACACTTGATTATATTCGACGTTTTATTTAACCAGGAATGGACTCATTCAATCGTCTCCCAAGAATATTTCTGGAAAACTGTAGAATGAAGCTTTTCAATCAGTGGCTGAATTTCTTCCTTTCTATTCATGAAACTCGACATATAGCCGATGGGAGTGAAAAGCGGGCGGAGGGCGAGGGAAACGTAGTCAGAGACGATCGACGAATAGAGATTTGGTTGCGGAGTTTGACGACGACGACGACGACGACGACGACGACGTTCAAAATTCGAATTTACCACGGGGGTATTCATTTCGCGTCGGACTCGGGGCTTTCTCAGATATATGGAAATTTCCTTAGCCAGCGCCGCGCCGGTATTCAGAGGGGAGGCCAAGTAATATAAATTCAAATCAGTCCCTGTTTTCTCACACAACAAACTTGGAGGAACTCCGAACCTGGTTCTCCGACGGTAGTAGTAGTTACTGCCTCCTTCCGCCCAGCGTTCGTTCCCTGCCTCCCTTCCGCCCCCCAACAGCCCCTTCCGCGAACTAAGTACCCTCCTGCCCTAACGGTTACCACCCCCTTAATGAAGATATGTGACAGAACCAACCGCCCTACGAATCTCTGCCCACTCGCACCTCCGAAGTTATTTCTTAAATCTCCAGACTCCCTGTTATGATTCAACCATTCCTTAGAACAAATCAAACGCTCATCGTTCCCCTATTTTCATACAAAATTATTATGTGACTAAACAGATTCAACTATCAACGTGTNGCACCTCCGAAGTTATTTCTTAAATCTCCAGACTCCCTGTTATGATTCAAACATTCCTTAGAACAAATCAAACGCTCATCGTTCCCCTATTTTCATACAAAATTATTATATGACTAAACAGATTCAACTATCAACGTGAATTATGTTCTATTTTATTATTCTGCACGGTTCCATGGTTTTCTCCCCTGCTTTAGCAAAATTCATTCAAAAAGGTGACATAATGTGTTTGATAAGATTTGATTAGAGGATATATTTTATGGCGATTAAACTGCATTTAATATTTGGCTCGTTAGTTGTTGAATATTGGATAGGTTGGCTCAACGAGGAATCGTGGTATTAAGTTTCGCTCCTAATTTCGAAGGAGCTAGACGAAAGGGGGCCGGAGGTCGGGCCTCGCGTTCCTTTCCACCCTCGTCGCCGCCTTCCCCTAATATCCATCGCGATTTCCATAATCTTGGGAGGCGCACAACCACCCTCTTATAATATAATAATATTCGCCGGAGAAGGTTCGCGCAGAGCAGCTCGCTCGACCGGGAAAATGGCCGACCACGTTAATGCCCCCTTAATATTTAGGGATCTCGCGCGCCCAACCATCTAGAAGCCTAACCGTCCCACCCCCACGTTCGATTCCCTTCCCGAAACCCGCTACTCCTTTTAAGAACGTCAGGTTCAATTAATTTGAAGCTACGAGAATTCTCTTTTTATATAAAAAAATTCCATTTTTCATTTCTAAAAGACGCAGCTTATATTACTCTCTCTTCATACATACTTTTGCTTAGAAGAATTCTAATCAGAGTGAAATCGGTTTTCCAAGAAGTCGCGAGAGGTGGATTCTCTTTTCTATCAAAAAATTATATTTTTCATTTCTGAAACACGCAGCTCACATTTCTCTCTCTTCATACATATTCCTGTTTATGAGAATTCTGATCAGAAGGAAATCGGTTTTCCAAGAAGTCGCGAGAGGTGGATTCTCGTTTCTATAAAAAAATTATATTTTTCATTTCTAAAACACGCAGCTCACATTTCTCTCTCTTCATACATACCTCTNCTATTTTTCATTTCTGAAACACGCAGCTCACATTTCTCTCTCTTCATACACATTTCTGTTTATGAGAATTCTGATCAGAAGGAAATCGGTTTTCCAAGAAATCGCGAGAGGTGGATTCTCTNTCTCTCTTCATACATACCTCTGTTTATGAGAATTCTAATCAGAGTGAAATCGGTTTTCCAAGAAGTCGCGAGAGGTGGATTTCTCACTTTCTAAGAATTCCTGCTGGTCTTCGAGAATTTAATCGATTACGAGGGAAGGGCGTAGCGCCCAGTCAAACGGTTCTGGCAACTATTCAGGGAATCTGAAAAGTCAAAATTCACAGTCGGAGTCTGCCTTTTCGCCGGGGCTCCCTCTTAGGTGGTAACACGCCGGTGGAAGCAGAAACGTAGGTATTGCCGGAGTTCTCAGGGTTTCGAGTCTGCTGACGACGGCGGCGGGCAAGGGGGGTGGTACCGACGGCGCGGGACGACGACGACGCCGGGCGTCGGTGGTAGTTGGAAAAGGGGGACGCGCCCACACTCTCGCGGGCTCCCTCACGTCTTGCCTTACCCCTCCCGTCGCCCGCCGCCACCCCCCGTCGACGACGATACCGCCGGCACACGAGAAGAGGGTGGAGGAAGCCGGCAGAGAGAGTCTAAGGTAGATTATATTATTTCTCCGCCCCCGCCGGGGGCTCACCCGCCATTTTGTGAATGTTAAATCATTTATTGATCCAAGAAGGTGGCACTCACCCTCCACCCTGCCACGGCCCGACCTACCCCCGGCTAGAACTCACGCCACCCCCTTTGCCACTACGCCACCCGGCCGACGTCTGAAAGGGGCCGATCCTTATTCCGCGAAGCGAATTTATATGTTCACCCTCTTTGCCTCGACGCGTACTCTCTTCTTCTCTTTCGGTCCTGCTCCCGCAGCCAAACTACCCCCGCGCAACCCTCCGCGCGATCCTCGCTCGCCTCCGGCCCCGCACCGCCGCGTCTCTGTCCCTCGCGCGTACGAGAATTTCGGAACGAGCACCGAATTTATGGTCTCGCGAGGCTCGATTCAAAACCACCCCCTTCGCCTCGTCTCCGGCTATTCCTTTAGACTTCGTCCGGCTTCAGACGGCACCCTTACCCGATACCCGACCGGTCTTCTTGAATAATAGTTGCCCGCTTCCGATGCCTGCCTTGGGATCTGCCAACGAACTCGAGAGGGCACGCAGCCTTAGATTTATTCCTAGACGTTACAGCTTGCGGTTCTCTGCGTGAAACATCGTCCCTACGTTTACACCCCTCGCGTCTTAAAACCAAAAACCTTCACGTTCTGTAATACATTTATGTACCAGCAACCTCAGTCACTGATTTAGCCTGAAATCCTGTGAAATAACTTTTTAATTAAGTCGACAGTTGGCAGCGAAGTCACAATTTTTATAACAATTAATATCATTTATTTTAGAATATAATTTTCACGTAATCGTAGAAAATGTGAGAATGTATGTGATAGGTTTTTCTTGGGACGAGAGGGTCTTCGTTCTGGGGCATTTATTAGCCTTACAATGACAAAGTTTGATGATGTATTACATTTCACCGCGGCTGATTGTTATCCGAAGCCGTGGCTCAAGTTCTGACGGTAAATGTTCGCCAAGTTGGGTACACCGGCTACGAGATTTACCTGGCTACGCAGCGTAACGACCAGGATCGGGGAAGAACCAACTTGGCTGGAACGGAACTTGCACATCGGCCGAGTATTTGTGTTGATTTTCTTCGAGATTGGATTGCGCGATCTTCCTTGACAAAAGGAGACCGGAGTTAGTGTCCCATCAGTTGAAACTCTCTCGTTGGTCTACAGAATTAAGAAAATCTGTGATCAACGACGTGACGTGTCCTTTTGTAAAAGAAGAACCAGCAGGAAATGAAATCTGTGTAATTAATATTTAAGTGCCAGCATATATCAGCCACAAATAATTAAATTTATTAAAAAAAACGTGACTATAATGTTTGATAAAATCTATGATACATAATGATTGTGCCTAAACACATTAAACCTGCTCTCTAATGGAATAATAAAAAGTGCGGTGAAAGTTCGTGCATGAAAAATGTGGAAAAACGAGATACTTTCGTGAGTAATGGTAATCCAATAAACGGTGGTTCCGGGAAAGTTCGTAAAGTGGTTTATGTGTCAGTGGAAATCCTGTGGTCCGACCCCTCCATCGAAGTTTCGACAAAAAAAAGTAGAACAAAAGGTCAGAGGCATGGGAAATGCGCAAGCTCCGTCATTGGAAAAAGGCGATTTTTCCGCACGCGCAGAACCATAAAAATCAGAGACAGGAAGAAGGGGCCGGCGATGTGAGAGAAGGGATCGGCAAAGGAACGGACGGGCGCGAAAAATAAGGGCGAGGTCAGTCGGGCGCGAGCCGTGGAAAAATTCGCGACTTCTCAAGTTATTTTCGCTCTAACGCGATTTCACTCATTTTCATATGCTTCTTTAATAGTAGAAAAGTTGTACAAGTTTCTGATGTAAAATAGTAGTAGTTATTGATTTTTGAATGATAGTTGTAATGTGAAACGTGATTCTTTCGTGCCGCGAATACCGAATTGAAAGAGTTTTCTTTCCTGGATTTTAATTATTCAAGAATACCGTAATGACTGTACTGTGAATTTTTATTCGTGCATTATTCAGCTTGAAAAGAATTAAAATTTGTTCAATATCTTAAAATATGGAAGTTATAAAAGGAAACTTTATAATGCAAGTGTGTAAAAAATCTTGTTTCATAATTACGACGTGTAACATTGAATATTTATGCTGGGATTAAAAATGTACCAAAAGTGTAAAAAATTTGATACTAGTGTTTTAATACATTCTGTTACCAGCAGAAAAGCTGTCAATTTTCATCCTGTGAGTGCATCTATCCCTCAACGAACGCAAAATTCAGAGACACTGTTAATTACGCGCGAAAAAGAATACCGAATCAATGCCTGCACGCGTTCGGAATACCTCAGTCAACATCGTCATCGAATGATTGGATTCCAGAATCCGCGTGATGACGGAATGCGTGCTTTTTTCGCCGGGACGGACCCCCGATTACGCGGTTTCGCAGCGAACGGCGATTATGCGGGCGCAATTTCGGTCGACGCGGCGTCGATTCGACGGGTAGCGGCGGGATAAAAAAATCCGAAAGAAAGCGGGGAAAGTGGCGCGCGCGGTGCGACGCGCCACAAGTGCCCTAACTATCTCGCGCGTTGGAATTCGGGGCGCGGTGATTATACGGACAGCAGCGGCAGGAGCAGGCGGCGAAATCTCGGCGGTCGTCGAAATTTGCGGGACGGACGCAGCCCCCCCCCCTTCCCGCCCCCTTAGATGCCACCCACCCGTCCCCTTTCGCCCCCGGACCTGGCAGGATGTCCGAATTCGCATTCCGACACACCAAAACCGACCTCCACCTCCGCCAACTCCTCTCTCCCTCTGCCCTCTTTCGTCACCCCTCGGCTCGTTGCAACCGACGCTATTCCCCCTGCCTTCGCATCGCCTGAACGATCAACGCGAAAATTTCTGCGCCTGCACTGCATTCTCACTCCGTCGACCATTCACTCATTGAACCCCGGGCCTAAGTGGCAACGTACAGCACGCTGCCTCCAATCAAATATCATCCTCGCATCGTAAAAGAATCAAAAANATTATGCAATATGGAAGTAAGATTGCATTGTGATAGTCAGATGTCAAAATCGATTAAGAGTTAATTATTATTTATAAACGTATGATTTTTGTATGGGGAGTTAATCGTAATCAAATGAATAGGCAGGAAAACCCTTGAAAAATTTAATTTTCTTATAAGGAAAAGCCCAAATGAGAAAATTTATTATTTTCGCGTTTGTATCTTATGTGGAATTAACCCTTTCACGGTTTTACCTTCAATACCGAATATGGGAATACACTGCACGACGATACGACGCGAGGATACGACAAGAGTGGATACGACGAGCTAAAACTCGTTGGTGCGTTCCGCGAAGTCTGCGAAACGTCGTCCCAAAGGAGGTCCGAAGGGTCGGGAAGGGTCTGGGGATCATTTTCCGTAAAAGCGAAAGCTCGCGGGTATAAAACAGCGTTTAGAATTTGGTCGAAGGGACGGCGGCGGCGGCGGCTGCCCGGCTGCCATTGCTAAGGCAAGGGTCTCGCGTTCGTTCGTTCGTTCGTTCGTTCGTCCTTTCTCTTTCGACAGGAGCCGGCGGTCTTTTTTTAACCAGCGCGACCGCGGGACAGCCGGTCTCTCTCCTAAGTACGGCTAATTCAAAATGGCGTCGGCAACCCCCTATATCATTCGCAGCCCTGCCTGGCTACCCTCCTTTCTCTCCTTACGCCGTTCTACCCCCTGCCATAGCCGCGATCCTCGACCCTCGAGCCGAAGTAGCGCTCCAGGGGTGGGGCCACCGAACTATGGCGCCCCGTACACCCCTTCGCGGCCTGCACCCTACATCCTGACGCGCCTCTCTCCGTCTCGGAACTCGACCAACAAATTGAAATCCCGCATTTTCCACGAGCCTAAGCCTAGCCAGCTCCTCTAGCTTCCCGACTGTCCGCGATCTCGCTCAAGGGGCTTCCCGTTAACCCGTCCATACGCTCTCCCATTTTTCTTTTATCCTTCCTTGCACTCCCGACAAACATCGGCTTTTTGCCTACTGGCTCGTCTCCATACGTGCAGAGAATAATACTTCCTCAATCGAAATTTATAGATACAGAAGTATTAAAAATGTAATATCGTATTTGTATTTGGATATCATTTGATCATTTTGTATTAGAATATCATTTGATCCCTTCATCATATAAATTGAACAATAGTAAGTTTATTAAGCTAATAAAAACTGAAACAATGATTAATTTAATTAAAAGCATTAGTTAAATTACATTCACATTTTAATTCGATTTCTAATTTGATTATTAGGATACCATTTGATCCCTTCATCATATGAATTGAACAATAGTAAGTTTATTGAGCTAATATAAACTGAATCAATTACTAATTTAATTAAAAGCATTAGTTAAATTACATTCACATTTTAATTCGATTTCTAATTTGATTATTTTGTATTAGGATATCATTTGATCCCTTCGTGATATGAATTGAACAATAGTAAGTTTATTAAGCTAATAAAAACTGAAACAACGATTAATTTAATTAAAAGCATTAGTTAAATTACATTCACATTTTAATTCGATTTCTAATTTGATTATTAGGATACCATTTGATCCCTTCATCATATGAATTGAACAATAGTAAGTTTATTGAGCTAATATAAACTGAATCAATTACTAATTTAATTAAAAGCATTAGTTAAATTACATTCACATTTTAATTCAATTTCAAATTCTATTAATATCAAAGGAAAGAATATCAGCTTCCTCATATTACTTATTATTCCGCGGTAATTCAGCTTTAATCCCGGCAATTACAATCGCGCGGTTGCTAACTAAAGAGAGTTTTCGCGTGTGTGCTTCCCGGCTGGAAAAATCGACCGGGAAGCGAATGAAAAGCAAGGACGAGGAGCGGCGTTAACGAGTATCGTGTAAACGCACTCGCGGAAAATGAAAACCGTGGCAACGTGCCGAACGTTGAACTCTCAGGTCCGCGTGTTCGTTACGAAAACGAGTGGTAACACACATACATATATGAAACGCACGCGTACGTACGGTACGGGCGGTGTATATTTGCGCTCGATAAATCGGAGAATCAACGGCAGGGCCGTAAAACAATGTCGCGGCCACCGATCATTGAAATTAGGTCGTAGACTTTTTATCGGGCTCGTTAGCAGTCATTTAATTTCACGGCCGATACGGCGCGGCCGGCGAAAATGGATTACCGGCGCTGGCAATACGCGCGTATCGAATTACAACCGGCGGGGGTGCCGCGGGGGCACGGCCGGAGACGCTTACAAAAATTAATTAGCCGATCGACTGAATAATTAAACGTCCCGCCCGCCCGCGATCGACGCGGCGGGGAGAGGGTCGCCGGGCGAGCGTATAATTGCGCGTATTTAATTTCCCACGCAAATTCGTGCCCCCGTCGCGCGGGATCACGCTCGCGAATAATTTTATTATAATTGCGCGGCATTCACGGGGCTCTCTGTTGGCTCGGCCGCTCCGCTTCCAGCGTCAAACGAAAAAACTGATCGGCTCCAATTTGCCTGATTAATAAAGAATCTTTACTCATCAATGAATACAATTTATTCATAGAATTATTCATTCTCACAATTTAGAATTGTCTTGAATATGATGTGACAAATACTATATTAATAATGATTGATAGATTAATAAAAATTGATTTCTGACTCTCAAATTATTTAAGAAGATTTCTAATAAAAGACAAATTCTTTGGCTCGAAATACTTTGAGAATTCATGCTGAAAGAATGTAAAAATAATAAAAATTGATTTCGAAGTCCAAGATTATTTAAGATTTCTAATAAAAAACGAATTCTTTACCACGAAATACTTTGAGAGTTCATGCTGAAAGAATGTAACGAGTCTTCTATCTGAGTGGCAATAAGGAATCGATAGGGAGAGATGATTGAGTCGCGGGGAGCGAGCGGGCTGGGACACGATTAATTTCGCAGCCGATCCCGGTTGCACACGGTTTATTTCCCGCCGTTGAATTTCGCGTGGGGCCAGCAAGCCAACCGGTCGGCCAGGCCAGCCGGGCGAGCTATCCGGTAATCGTTTCATTCGCCGCGATTCGTTTGACACGATGTAATCCGTTCGCGTACCCGAGCTCGCCTGTCACGTTAATTATAAAGTTCATTAGCGCTCGTCGGGGCTGTACATATGACGATGTTTAGGCGAGCGTCGCGTCGTCGTAGCTACGCACACACATTTTTATCAGACGAGCAAACGTTGCTCGCCGATCGATGCTGATTTTATTTATTCAAAGGGACGCCGCTGCCCGCTGCCTGAATTTACGAATTTATTCGCGCCGCCCGTGGAACCGGCCGCGTTACTTAGAAATTAATTAGACAATTCCCCGCTCATTCTTTGACGTCCTCGTTTGACTAGACTTTAAATTACAATCAAACATACGAAGGCAGTTAGGCAGACTCTCGTTAGATTCATCTTTTAATGAATTACGTGTGCCATTAGAATAGATTAGAATTTCCATTAGATTGGTGCAAGAATAATTCCTGCCATTTATGGATTTGTTATATCTTTTAATAAGTGATGGAATTTAGTTATAATTTATAAGTAATAAATTGTAGATATATATCCATTTCCTTGTAATTATTTTATGTTCTCTTTTACAAGGATTAAGATTTTGGCTTTTTGATATTTTTTTATTGTTGCCAGTATGTCTTGGAAGATGTGATCCGGACTACCAGGATATGCACATGAAAGCAGTTCTTCAGGGGTAGGGTCTGGTTTTTTACCGAAATCTGTTACCCTGCCGCCCTCTGTGTTTCAACCCCTATGAATACCTCCCTGCACCACAAACGTTTCTCTCCTAATCGACCGTTAGAAGCCAACCCCTACGTTCCAAAAATAGAACAGATGGCGACGTTCCTGGTTTCCAAGGACGGTAAAGCAGTTGCCTTCGTTGCTCGCCATAAACCACCCCTCAGAAGCCACCCCTTAAATCATTATGAATCCACGAAGAAAAAAATGTCTAATAAAATAAATACTAAATAAGTACTTGAGAAAAACGTTTCTATATTGTTTTTTTAATTAATTCCGAGACAAATTAGGTAGATCTGACGTTTTAAGAGTGTTGATACAAAGGGAGGCGATTAAAGTTAGGTGCAACGCGGAGCGGTATGCACATGCATCAAGTGGCCTGTAAACTGGCCTTAAATTTCCCCGCTTTAACCGGTGTACCTACGCGGAAAAATCTATGGCCCGGCTTAAAAGACGCCGCTTCTAATTGCCCGCCGCGTTGCAGGCAGTTAAAGTTAGTCTCGTACCAACGGGAGACGGTGGAAGCGTTATTTCGCGAAATAAAAAAGAACCGGGATGAGAGAGGCGAACGTTCCACGGTTCTCCCGGTGGAACGTAAACCCTTCCAGGGTCTATACGATTAATTGCGACCATTTCGAGTTTTTTCGCGACCGGAAGTAAGACTCTTCCCTACAAATCGACTGCCTTCATTGTTTCTCTTCCTTGTATTATGTACGCAAAACTAATAAAATGTATGTACAAAAAAATACTGATGTTTCATTTTTTATATTCATATGCTTCCTATTTGATGTAAGAAACTCCAAGTTAAGAAAAATCTTTCAGACATTCATGGACGAGTAATTTGTAAGAATACCAGCGGTTCGTAACGCAATTGCCATAGTTTCGTGTTAAAAATGGGCGAAGAAAAATAAGAGTAGCCGCGTACACGTACAAGGTTGAGCGGGAAGTCCGGTGAAATTTATAATTTGCCGAAGTTGCTCGTGGCGAAAGAGACGATAATGGGGCCTGGGGCGGTGCGGGGCGCGTTGCTTTGGGTCTAGCCTCGTTCCTTTTTAAGTTTTAAATAGTTTCCCGCGAGTTTTAATTAGGAAATTCATCCCGGGCTCGCCTCTATTACGCCCGAACCCGCTCCGAAGACAGCCGCGAACGGGCCATTGGTCCGGCGGGGGGGTGGGTCGATGAAAAAAGAGGTAACGATCGTCGTTTTTCAGTTAACACCGAGGAAAATTGTAGCGAACTTCTAACGAGTATTAAAACACGAACTGCTCGCCGAAGGAAATACTGTTTCTACGAGGCTATTACCCACAGGCCGTGTCCTTTCATCTCTCCCCTTGTTCTATTTTCAACGTGCAACTTGCGCGATCTGATAATTTATTGGTCACTATGCTCGTATCCTGCTTATTATACTTAAAAGAGAAACAATCGTTCGTGTCAGCATTTCAATTTCGAATACATGATAAATGGGAAATTAAATACATAATAAAATTTCGAAGAACAGAATTCCATCGTTTTTTATATTTTCCCGATTTCTTTATTAATTATGCTAGTGACAATCTGTCCATACAATGACTTTAAAAAATCCTGCTTATTATACTTAGAAGAGGAACAATCGTTCGTGTCAGCATTTTAATTTCGAATACATGATAAATGGGAAATTAAATACATAATAAAATTTCGAAGAACAGAATTCCATCGCTTTTTATATTTTCCTGATTTCCTTATAAATTATGCTAGTAACAATCCGTCCATACAATGACTTAAAAAAATTAATTAAGAATAAGTAAAACGGTGCTCTTTCTCTTTTTCACTCTCGAAGAGGCAATAAGGATGAGAAGAAGGAAAAGTAAAGCTCAGGCACCGGCTTCATTGTATTCCGTGTGGCCGGTAGCATCGATCGTCGTACTTTTTGCTTCACCCCCCTTTTCGCTTTGATACGGCCCAGCCTCGGAGAGAGGCATCACCCACCCTCGGCTATCACAGTCACCCCTGGCCGTTGCTGCAGTCACCCCTCGGGCAACCCCATTCGCCGTTTACTTTATTCTTATCTGAAATACGGCAAAGGTGCTCGACAAGGAGGCACCCCTTTTCTCAGTCTCTCCCTCGCTCGTCTCTCCCCTGCCTCTCCTCCCCCGTACATCCCATGATCGCTTTCCTTTCTTCCGACGGGAAGGGGGTGGCACGACCCCTTCTTTCTCCTCTTTACTCTCGCGAAACAACGGAAAAACCTGGGAAAGAACCGAAAGAAGAGAGAAGTGGGGGTGACCCCGTTGGAAGGGGAATTTCTTTACGGTTTTTAGGGGTGGCTTCAATTCCTACCCCTCTATAGTTACCCACCCTCGACTTTTGATATCGCGAATCTGCATTTATTACCTACGCTATCGATTTGATCGATTCTCATCGCTTCTCTCAAAATACGAACCAATCATTTTTATCTATTCTTCTCAATTTTCAATTCTTCTCATTTTTCGTAATGAAAATTTATACCAGCATTTCGTAATAAAGCTTTGAAAATGATTTATCTCTAGCATTATTATGTAATATTCTGTTGATTTTGATAACTAGAGGAGAAAAATTTTACTGAGAGATTCTAAAGATTCATAGACGACTGTAGACTCGACCTTTTTACGACTGTAACCCGGCCAGCGTCTTTTCAGCGAGTTTACGAGGGCACCCACCGGGGCCACTCTTTATCGACCTCCCGGCACTTTTTATAAGCGCGTAAAAGACGCGAACGACGGACGCGACGCGCTCGAAACCGGCCCGAGTTTTTAGTGTCCCACGATCAACGGCACTGCCTTCTAAAAGTATAGGGCCTCCTTCGCTTTTTATACGCATACTTAAACGGCAACGGACGATCTCGCAGTTTTTAATCTTCTTTCCAAACTGCACTCGCACTTTCTCATTATCAGACTCCTTGTCACTTTAGTTAAATTAATAATACTTGTATCAATAGTTAATACACAATTGGTATTACATTTTGGAATTAATAGACACACGTCTAAATATCTGATAATTTTATCAGATTTTTAAATGTTTTTTAAGATTCAAATTTATTTATAAGTCAGACCTGACACGAATCGATGGAAGTTTACTTTTTGGACACCCCTAAATAGGGTGAAATATGCGAAGCGAAAAAGTGCTGACCGAAGGGCTGAGTGTCCGAGACCTGTTTTACAATACGTTAGTTTTGAACCCGTCCGCAACCCCTTCGTATACATTAACCCTTCACTCTTCTGTCCTACTAACCTCCATGGAAAGGACCCACAGCTTCTCCAGTGTTTTCCAACTTATTTCCTCCAACAGGAGTAGATCTGTATTATGTTATAATACGAGTTCTGTAGGGAATGGAAAATGTTATAACTTCTAATTATTAGCCGCATTAAAGATTAACGTTGCGAAACCCGCTGCAAACTGGATGAATACATTGTATTATTAATTATGTTGAATTATCTAATAAGCTTTGTGTCAAACCAATTGTAGCATGTGAGCATGTATAATCCATCGCATTAATTGCGTACGTACGCACATATGTATAGTATAATGTCATAATATTACTTATTGAATTGAAATTACCTTACGAAATGTGTAAAAGTGACTAATAAATTATTTCCTGTGACTATTAATTTATTTTTTAATTATTTGAAGGTGAGATTTTACGTACACTGACGTAATACTAACCGCGGGCGGACAAAAAGTTCGCCTCTTTCACCGGATTAAATTTATAGTATAATCCAAAAAGTCGTTATTATTTTCTCGAACGGGAAACCGCCCATCTTTTGTATTTTGCCACTCGCCTCGCCTTATCGCGTCATAATTTATCCGACGTGATCCCCGAGCCCCCCGCCTCGCCCGCTTTGTGCTATTGGCGACCCTTCTGCTTCTCTTCTCTTTCTTTCCTCCTGCCCGCTCCCCATTGTCCCTTTCAGGAGATTATCGAAAGACCGGAATCCTCGTCTTGGCCCAGCGAAATTCTCAAGAGCCTCGTAATCGTCCCTCGCCGATGAAAAATGTCCACTATCTAACAACTTTAGTTTAGAACTAAACATCCTCCTTAATTCCATTTCACATCATCATGGCTTGTAATCCATTTTTTTACTATGTATCTTCCACAATAGTTGAATGTAATTTTGAAAAATAAAAAAGGAAGAGAATATTAAGGAATATATTTTAAGTTTACAATCTTCACTGATATTACAGATTTAATTGTTCGAATAAATTTATTTTAAATTTGCAATCTTCACTGATATTACAGATTTAATTGTTCTAATAAATTTATTTCAAGTTTGCAATCTTCACTGATATTACAAATTTAATTGTTCTAATAAATTTATATCGATAATCAACGATCATATCATAATTATATATTATGTTATACATATTTAACATTAGCAACTCTTTCAATAGACAAACCACCAACACTTCTACGAAAAATTCACTTATCTTCGTCGTACAAGTTTGGAGAAGCATCATTGAAAATTGAGTGGTCCACAGGATTGATTATCAATCGGCGAAAGACGTTAGCAATCGCCACGCGGAGCGGAAGGTGTCGAAAGACGAATCGAGCGTGGCGCGATAGTAGCGGCGGGTGGGTAATCGAAAAGCCAAGCGACGGGAAAATTGCGATCGCGAGGGTAGCCAATCGTCCATGAAAATTGAAAAACTATTTCGATCGCGGGAAGAAGCGGACGAAGTTGTTCGCGCGCGCATCCGCCTAATGCCCGTCGATGGGTTTAAACCGGCGGCGTTCCGGGAGCGGCGCGACGCATGGCGTTGCCGGTTTGCCCATTAGCGTTATTTGTTAGCTACGGATAAAACTGGCGGCGATTAATCATTGGTTAAATAAGCGAGTCGCTACGGATGAAATTTAACGACAAACGGCGAACTAATTGCCCTGCAATTAAATCAATAAACTGTCACTCTGAACTGACACCCGCCCCCGGCAAATACCCCGTAATTTTATTCACAGTTCCATTTTGTAAACGTCCACGTTCCTCCTCATTTTCCCAATCATTTGCTGTAAAACGTTTGTCGTATCGTCAGCAATTACAGTGTCGAATAAAACTGGGAATAAAAACATTTTAATCGGATCTTTATTCTGATATAATAAAGACACAGAAAAAAGTCTTATAAAATACCTATAGCAAGAAAAGGTTTGTGACTTCGCACAAACAACGCAAACTTAATTAGTCTACTTGGCAACGAGAAAGAGAGAAGGTCGAGATAAAGTCTTGGAAAAGGGGATTGAGGGTCACCGGCGAAGGGGCGCGCAGAGGGGAGGCAAAGCAGCTGTTCGGGATTCAACCCTCGGCAAAGATTTCGGAAGTGGGCCTTTTCCGAGGGAGGATGGTCAGCCCGTGTTTTGCATAACCGGTCAAACGCGTTGATATATAATATACACGCGCACCTATAGAGAAAACCCTGCCACGTGTCTCGCTGTACGTTACCTACTTACACGCGTTTCTATGTGTGTATATATATATATATGTACCGGGATCGCGACACTCTCGGGTTCAGTGTCGCCTCGTCTTTCCGTGGGGCGCGTTTAATTACAAGTCGGGCACTTAGCCGGCCGTAATTAATCGTATCGATGCGTCCCGCGAGTGGTTGCACCGTGAATTTTCTCCGGCGCATTAATTTTCGACGCGACCAGTTGTTACTGCGAATATTCACGGCAATTTGTAACCCCGCCCCCAGTGATTAAACCCTTCGCCTTTTTCTGGTTTTAAAGAAAGGTTCGATTTCAATTCGTGTGTTTTAATAATGAAAGAAAAATGTTATGGGTAACGTAATTAAATACGGTAATAATGACAAGCAGTTTTCAAATTATTTCATATAAAATTGACGGGCTTTATTTATTTTTAAAGATTCTATACTTAAAATTGATATAATTTGTATATTTTACGATATCATTGCAAGG
>SMSR01006101.1:3599-39929 GCA_019453355.1 Ceratina japonica | reverse complement strand
CATCCGTACTGCTCAAACTATTATCTTTTGTACCTTAAAGGGTTTCCTAACCCGTTTAATAAATAAATAAATAAATAAATATGTGAAACGCCGATCATTTCCAAAAATAAGCATAGAATGCAAGATTGATGGAAAAAGCAAGAACTGTATTATTTAATTTGCGTAATTAATAACCCAACTAGAATTTAAACAGTTGTATAATCCTATCTTTGTGAACGCTTCTCAATTTCGTCCGATTTTGCATTTCATTGGAAACTTTGATCGAGCTGGAAATTCATTTGTTTCCTGTTCCAGCAACTTCCCAGGGGACGTTCATTAATCTCCCGCGACAGCGTTGGCCAAAACAACGATTAATTACCATACCTCTTATCAAAATCGCAGTGTCACCGCGACGTCGCGACGCAAAAGACGTTAAATTATTGCACGAATTCGGGTTCAACGTCCATTCGGAAACGCAGCCCTTTTGGATATTTCATTGTCAGGTGCCATTACGACTAGTGGGCGCTAACCTCGGAGAGACCCTTGTGCTTTCTATCCCGGACAATCGATTCCGACGCCAAACGGTTAAACCCTTCGGGTGGTCCGCTTGCAAATCAGATACCCGGCCTTTGTAAAACGGAACTCTACCCGCCGCTGGTTACTTTGTTTGTGATTTAGTTAGCCCGCGCACTTCCGTTTCCGCTTACCCGCCGCCTATTGTCCGCCAAGACGCGATTATTATTCCCGCGACACGCGAGCATCGCGTAACGCGGAGAAAAGAGCATTCGGTATAAAAGCACGGCTTCTTTCAAGGCCGGAGCGTCCCTGCGCGAGGACGCCTGTAAACTGTCGACGCGTACTTCGATTATTCGACGTGTATTGTCGACGGAGAAAGCCGCGCGGGAAATGACGTTCGTCGACTTGTCGATTCGTCGGGAAAACGCGAAAGAGATAAAGAAGACGGCCTTCGGCAGCGATACATTTTTAATTACAATTGGTAAAACGAAATAACAGTTTAAGAAATTGCTGCAGATGCCCCAAATACTGCGGATTTTTATTAAAATCATTACTTATGAATTTTTTATGAAGGCGTATTTGATTGTTGTTGAGACTGGATTAAAGAGTTCAAGAAGTGCAATAAAAAAAAAAATTTAAATAACACTTATGTATTTCGTATAATATTTTATTTAAAAATATTTAATAAAAAGTGATGAAATTATTTCGATATCCTCAGTATTTGGCTCGCAGTAATTAGGGTTCCCGCAGTATTTGACTCGCAGTAATTGCCTCATATTCGCAGTAATACCTGTATTTCATCACCTTATAAAAATGATTTATTTAATTTAACGTATACGTCTTCTTAAGATATAATTGTTTTTTTACACATTTATAACATAATAAAACTTGTTCAAAAAATAATTTAACTTGAATCTTGTATTCAAATAGCTGATTTTCGCGTTGAAAGTTACCTTGCACAAAAATTCGCAGTAATTAGCACATTTACCCTAGTGTTTCGACGAGTTTATACGCGTAAATTAATAAATTGGAGAAGTTTCTGTATGTATCATTGGAATAGCGTTCGCTTGGTTCAACTGTCTGAAGGAAATCTATTTGGTTCCGCAACTTCTGATGTCTTGGAGACCGCCGACACTTGGGGGACGCTGTGGAACATTGATTTTCCCTCCGGTGTACGACGGACTGGTTTCCAGCGCCGTCGTCCCTTTCAAATTGTTATCCTTGCATCTCAACGAAGGAAACTTGGGTCAGTCCTTCTCTCATTTCCATTATTTTCCATTCCGAATCCCTTATCCTGTTTAGAACAATTACAGAAGCTATCAACGCGCGAACGGAACTCGAGAAGGAATTAGTCACTCGACATCGTTTCTTATTATTACAGCGTCCCGGGAAAATTCGTGCCCGGAGAAATGAATGCACCGTCTCGAAACAGGAGGGAGGGAGGGGGTGAATTTACGGCCCAAATAACTTTCATGGTAGCCCATACAATTATTTCTATTGGCTTTTTAGGAAATACGAGAAGAAGCACTCGGTATATAATATCCGTAAAGCCATTTTTTATGGCTGATCGATTTCCGGGTTCGTTTCAAAGACGATGGATACCCGTGTCGTAAAATATCTCGATACTTATTGGTCCCCGCGTTACTCAGCCATGCGGTCGACGTTTCCCTCTCTTTTTTCTTTATAACAGCGTGTTCCCATCCACTGAAAGGCTTTAAATCTCCAGCGCGGGGGAGGATCTCGTGGAAAGAAATCCGGAAGCCCCGACGGAAGCGAAAAAATCGATGGTAGAGAATCTCTGGCCGTGTACGCAGATCGAAGTTTACTGCTGCTGCCCTATAAAATTGAGAAATAACACCGAAATCTGTTGTCTCTGTTAAAACAAATCCTCATTTAATTTAACCAACGGACCACGGCCGATCGGTATTGAAACGCCGATCTGTTCTTTATCGAACGGAGGGATGATTCAGGAAAATGTATGCCGACAATAATTTCACGTGTCGACACGCGAGCAAACGTTCGCAAGACGGATCGTAGCTGGTTAAACAGCCGGTCCTCCGCGACAGGAAATTTGATGAGGGTTCGTCCGAAAACAAAAGAAAATACGTATATTTACACACGCGCAGTCGTCCGGGAGCGATAAAAGCCCTCAAACGGGACGGTGTCCTCCGGCCGGCCGAAGGAAAATGTGCTCGTTTGTCCTAGACCCGGCAGCCTCTCGTCACGACCGACGGGTCGAATGTGTCAAGGGGGAGCCTTGATACTCGCCCCCGATATCGAGCGCGGCCGATGAATCGGCTGCGAAATCAAATCAGGCTACATTATAAGCCTCTGGTTTTTCATTCTCGATAGATTCAGACGTCGAGAGGGCTGAATTGATTCCCTCGACGCCGATGAATGGATCACTCGCTCCTTCATCCTCGTTGTAATAAATAAATCTAGTGTACCCAGAAAAATCTCCAAGTCAGAATATTTTTGCTTAACGATGTTCTGGAGATATATAAAAGCGTTCAGAAATTCTTGAAACGTTAACAAAACATAGTTTTTACTATATTAAAGCAATTACCAAAGTTAGGGTTCGATTCACTTCATCGTTTAAAAATTATAGCAATCTGAAGTTTGCACATTTTAACACTTCTTCTTATGGAGAATTCATTAAATTCCACTTCAAATCCTATTTAAACCTTGAAAAAGCGTTACCAGAAACTTCAATTTTTGTCTATATATAGTAAACATTATGTAATTAATTAATACACAAAATTTATTAATATTCACTGAACAGTTAAAAAAAGAAAACATTATAAACTACTAGAAAATGTCATCAGAACATAATTTTATACAAATTTGAGATGTTTAATAGTAATTATAAATATTGCTTTCTGAAGTATTTTTGTTTTATTTAAATATTTATTTTTAACTTTTTATTATGTAATTGTATATATACATATACATATATATATATATGAGTGAATTTTAAGGCTGTTCTGGGGGTACAATAAATACAGGGTGGGGCAGTAACTATTACCACCTCAAATATCTTCGAAACTATAAGAGTCACAGAAATATTTGTCGAAGTAAAATTGCACAGTTCGAAGGGGGCCATCCGGTGGGGATAATAGTTTTTTTTGCAGGTGGAGGTACTTCGGACATTTGAAGGTCACCTCCAGTTTTTTAAATGGAAACCTATATTTTTTATTACTGTTTCATATTCTACTGGAAAAAATACGTAACTTTTATACGAAACTTTTTTTTAAAAAATGCTTGCTTTTCTTGCTAAAGGTCGTGATAATAATAATACAAATTTTATATACTATACTATACACTGTACTATACTATACACTGTACTATACTATACACTGTACTATACTATACACTGTACTATACTATACACTGTACTATACTATACACAGTACTATACTATACACTGTACTATACTATACACAGTACTATACTATACACTGTACTATACTATACAGTGTACTATACTATACTATACACTGTACTATACTATAGTATATTTTCTATAAAATTTGTATTATTATTATCACGACCTTTAGCGAGACAAGCAAGCATTTTTTAAAAAAATGTTTCGTATAAAAGTTACGAATTTTTTGCAGTAGAATATGAAACTGTAATAAAAAATATAGGTTTCCATTTAAAAAACTGGAGGTGACCTTCAAATGTCCGAAGTACCTCCACCTGCAAAAAAACTATTATCCCCACCGGATGGCCCCCTTCGAACTNCGACGGGTCGAATGTGTCAAGGGGGAGCCTTGATACTCGCCCCCGATATCGAGCGCGGCCGATNGTATATACTTTATTCTGTCAAAGAATTGTTTTATTTCGTTTTTGCAGAATTCTCGAGACTGAAATGATGTTTGTCTAAGTCTCCGGGAGCGGTTTAAGAGTTATGATCAGCCGGCGTGATCGGGGGCGTTAGTCTCCTTAGCCGGTGGGTGTATTTCGTGAATCGTGATCGATACCCGCGGATATTATTGCGGAGTTTCCGCCTTGCAGGCAAGAAGGGTTTGTTTGTGGGCAGAACGTGCCGCAAACCTCGCAGCGGGACTTACGGGGAAGTCAAGCCCCGCGAATAATGAGACGCTTCGTTCATTGTTTTCTCACCCCCTCGGGCCCCCCGCCTGCCGGCGATGTTGATTCTCATCGCGTTCGCAGCCCGGCGAAATGAACACTTAAAAATGCCTCGGTTAAGCTCCACGGCGAATTACACCGTCGCTTAATAACTTAATTGTATTTTTATAATTATTCATCGAGAGCGAAAGGAACGGTAAAAACGAATGAAGCGGACTGGTTTTATTCCGGCGGAGGCGTAGATAATTTGGCATTAAAAGCAGAGAGCATGTTGTTTCTGGGAGCCGGTCAATTTGATAACAACAGTGGCGGGAATCAGTATGCAACAGGAAGACAGTTTTCGCAAGAAACTTGTAAGCCTCGAGCCGAAAAGGCTCGGCAGGAAACTTCGCTTCGCGGGTGTATTAAAATTCAGTACTCCCTGCAAACTTGCCACGGCGGCTGGAAACTCCGGAGACAATGAAATATGAAATTATATCGAACAATCCCGCGGATGCGATTCGAGTTAAACCGCTAGCAGCAAAATAATGAAAACCGTTCCGGTGCCTTTCGCCGTACGAAATTTATCAGACTCGTCAGATTCCTAGGATACAGATTACGACGGAGTTCTTTCCTTCGGAAAATTGTACTCGCATTTGTACGCAAATTTATCCGGGCTGACTGGGGAGCGCCGCCGCCGCCGAGCGTGTATATAGGAACGTATTAAAATTCAGGACTCCTCACGGGGTTCCGCAGGAACTTGGAACTACGGGAGACAATGAAACGTGAAATTATGTTAAAAAGCGAGTCGCGAGACGGGGGCCGCGTCTGTACGGACGGGACGGATAAAAGTTATCACGCTTATCGCTTCCCCCCCTGATGGAAATTCAACCGTTTCGCGTGTACCGGGCACGTGAGACAATTTAAAATCTTGTCGCCGATGAGCTCGAGCCCAGCTTAAAAACGTAACCATAAACTTTCGCGTTCGTGCTTCTACCTTATCCTTCGATATTTCGTCATTCTTTCTACATCTACGCAAATTCTCTACCAAATGCATATTTTTTGTTTAAGGTGGCTCCAGCGAGTTTGTCTAAAATTATAGATTGGGGTTAAACTTTAGGAGAATATTATTCAAATCTTTAACTTTCGATAGCCATAAAAAAAACGGGAGGTCAGCACATAAATTGGTGAGAAAGGTACATTACAAAATGTTCATTTTTAACAGAGTTATATGGGAAATGTAAGATGAATTGCTGGTTCTTAGTAATAAAATTATAGATTTGAGTAAAAAATTACATGCTTATAAAATTTGAGACAAGGATTCTGCTAGTATCAAAATAAATATAGGTAACCACGCATTTTGATGAGTAAATAGCAGTCAAAGTTTGACATGTTACATTTTACCATCTTTGTGCTCTCCTGCTCATGTCCGCATACAGATCAGGAACGTACAGCAGAGGGCGATTTTCATAGGGCGAAAATTAACATACATAATTCTTTTTTACTTTTTATTATTTGTGACATTTTTTTGCGAGTTATGTACACTTGAACCGTGTACAACAATATATATTTATGTCAAGAGCATTCAACTAGCAAAAAACTCTAAATCTTAATTGGAACCGCCGCTTGATACGACACCAAACGCTGGAGCCACCTTAATATTATCCATTTCCAATTAATCCATATTTTTTTAAATTACATTATTGACCATCGAGATTAGAATTCCTGTTATGTATGTGTTTGAGAATTATTATCAGGAGGGAATTGAATTTTGATGCTTCCGGACGTAGCGCCTCGCACGTCAATACGTTCGCCGGTAACGTTAATTACTATTAAATTACACGCTGGTCCCAGTTATTGTAATATCGGCCAGTCGTCTAATAGGTATCGACTGTTACTTGAATGCAAACATTCATCGGTGCCCGCCCACCGGTCTATTACTAATGAGATGCGCAGCGCTGGATGAGTGGTTACTTTGAGTCATCATAGAATACAATGGGTAACTATTATATTAAACGGCCGGTTGTCTCGTTGCAAATTGTGTTGTAATTACAGAAAATGCTTCGCGCGTCGATTATTGCGATAGCACCGGCGCGGCGCCGCGGGCTCGCGTCTATCTCGGTTACGCGGCGCAATCACAGGAAAATGAAAGGCACAGCCGTGTAATATAATAAATTATTCATTCCCCCAGATAAGGTCCATCAATTTCGATTTTAATTTCCAACAGGTGTTAAACAGGACGCCCGTTATCGAAGGGAGAGAGAGACCGTCGTTCACTGATCGGAAAATTAGAAGCAGCAACCGTACCGCCGGAGTTTCCTAAACGCTCGAAATTCTGGCCGCGATAAAACTTCGCTGCGTGGATGTTTGAAATTATTTCGTGTGAGAAATTTGATAGCATCGGAGTTCCGGTACATAAGCCACCATGGGAATTAACGAACTCGCGGTACGATAGAATTCTCCGATGTTCCTAGACATCGGTATTGTCCGAACGTTTTTTTTTTTTTTTTTTTCGAAACAAAATCGTCCGCCCTTTTCGAACAAAAGCCACTGAGTTTTTACAGAGAGATTAAAAGGAGGGATATCTCTCGGGTTAACCCAATACGCGGGAACACGGGAAGCGATTCGGCCGCCGAGCAAATCCTATTTTTATTCCGTCTAAACAAAAGTGATCCCGTGAGCTAACTGGGAACACCTTTAGCTCGCAGTCAAAGGTCTTCCATTTCCATTCCGGGTGCGCCCCCGGGGCATCCGTTTCCCCGACGAAATGTTGAGTGCCGGCCCGCTCCCTGCGGGCGAGACGCGACGAACATTTCAAACAAAAACGGTAACATCCGACTGGCCAGAACCCGTTCATCACTTTTTCAGCCGGCCACCGCGCTTCCCCGAATATTTCCGGCTCGTAAACCCGAACTCCCGCGCGCGCATTCCAAGAAAAGAGCGACTAGAAATCTTTTTTTTTTTTGAGGGGGGAAAAAAAACAATGAGGCCTGACGGATTTTATCGACCCGCCGTTAAGATTAGAGCGTCTCCTCTCCGGCCTCCGGCCGCCGGAATACCGAAGAGCTAGAAGCCCGCCAGGACCAGAGAGCCTTTTTATTGACGGTGATAAACATTTTTATGGACCCCACGCGAATTACTACTTTTTACAACCGCCGATCTGTGCCGCTCCTCCTTCACCATCCCCGGTACCGTTGACCCTCTTGCATTATTCTCCTCTTTCTTAACCCTTTTTTTTTTACCTCTCGTCCTTGCTTTAGTAAAACGTCTGATTTCCGGGGAAATTCGCGAGAGACGATTGTCAGGTATCGTTATTCCTTCACCCGCCCCGTGCATGATTTTCTCTTTAAAACTTTCCTCGATAAGGAAAAGAGTGGTTTCTCCAGTGTCTGACCAAATTTACTGCTAAACTACTGAATTCCCGGGAGTCTACGAATTGAAGCAATTCCGCTCCATATCGTTTCACGTTTCTTTGACGCGTACAAGCTTTCTGTGTTTTCGGTCACAAAGAATATTTCCAATAAACTCGAGGCAACTCCTTATTGTACTCTGCGGAGTAGCCAACTACGGTAACTGTTAGGGCTAGGAGGGTGTATTATATGGGGTAAGAGAGACCGAGGGCAGGGTTGAACGATGATGCAAACCCAGGAGTGCAACCTAACACCCAACAGCTCTTATCTCGTATCAGATACGGGTTGGATGCTCGACGAAGCGAAATATTCGTCTTCCATGACGGCTCCATCCAAATTTAGATTCGATCGACCCTCGATACACGTGTCTCACAAAATACCGCCCATTTCTTAAACACAAATACAAATTGCTAGTTGTAAAATATTTTTATCATCTTCGACACAGGCTTTAAATTGCTAAATAAAGGAACTTGATCAGAGATCGAGTGAACGAGTTTAATCTAGCGACTGACAAGATGGAAGCGCGCGATAGATGAGAAATATTACACGACGCGAGTCTTGTACCGATATTGTCAACGAGAGAAACGAAAACGTCGATGTTCGCGAGTAACGACAATATCTGCAGGGGTGGCAATCGGGTCTTGGGAACGTACGAAGAAGATGAAATCACGTAGGATCCGCAGTGGCTATAGTCGCGAGTACAGTTTTGAGCGGCGTACGTACATGGCCCGGGTATGTAGGTACACGGTATAGTTGGTATCTCCGGCTCCGGAGCCATAAAGGTTATCGCCATTACGACACACGAGCCCGCGCGATACTCCGTACAGCCAGACCGTGCCTCACGTTTCTGTTCCGCGTGGGTTGGGGTAGCCAGGACTGTGGGGAATTAGTCGTTGGATTCCAGGGAACGCAAGGGCCGCGGTTACAAGCCTCTATCTTGGTGGCGCACGAGCAGAAGACGCGCGGGGACCTCCCTCTCGTCTCATTCGAAGGGGACACCGTGGAGGAGCCGACCGTACACGGAATATTTACCCCGGCCAAGTTTCCACCGGCTAACTTCCCGACGAAACTTTCGATTGACTCGCGAACTTTGTTTACCGGTGGGAGTGTCGCGCTAAGTGGAAGAACAGAGTACTTAATTAGGGATTGGCCCGGGTTCGCGGCCACCCACCGCTCCTCGTGCTTTTTCAACACTCGCAAAACAGCTAATTCTTCACTGATAGACACCGTGTACAGTTGCGGATCGATAGAAACTGATGTACACGTTTAGAAGCAATTAAATCGTGAATGACCTACTGACTCGTTTTTTGTATGATAAATTAAGGAGGTTCATCTGGTACATAGCAAGTCAAATGCAAGTTATAGAAAAGGGGAGCTTGCTTGACTAGCGTACATATTAATAACGGAGGTTATCTACTGCTGAAAGTTGCAAATTTCGTTTGCTGTGTTTATATATTTCTCGATTCATAGTCACCCAATCTACCTAAATTTGCAATTAAAATATTCGTTAAATGTTTCTCTTTAATATGACATAAGTTTCATTCAAAACTGTCTGTCAATACTTAATAAATTAGCGATAGAAGTCTGGGAAATCACTCTTTTTCATATGAGTACGTGTAAAATTGTAAAAAATATTTATATTAATATCTCATCATTAAGGTATCCAAATGACTTAAAAATTTGTTTGAGGTATCCTGGTATACTGTTATAGACCGTTCAATTTTTTTTTGGAGATTTATCTGTTAATCCCTTAACCGGATGAACCTTCTTAAGTTGAGATTAAAATTGATCTTCGGGAGAGGCGCGTTCGCAGAGCCGCAGGGGTCAATGGTGCTTGAGGTGTGTATTCATTGTTTGGCATCGGGGTAAAGGTAAATGCGAATAACAGAGGCTGGAACAGGTTATACCTGTTGGCGGGCAGAAGCGTTTCGCAATATGGAATATCGAATGCAGCACGGCGCGCAGCGGAGCGACTTGGCTGTCCCGGACAGACAGACACCCAGCGCACGAACCTACCGGATGCATCAAATGCACCAAATGCACCGTGATAACGTCACTCACAGGATGTAGGGTTGGTAATTCAGCTCGGCGAAGGACGGGCCGTTGGATGGCGGGCAATTCTGGACCCCCCTTTCGTGTCTGCCTGTACCACCGCAACGAGTAATTTTCGAAATTGCGCCACCGACGTCCGTTACCAGCGAATGAAAGTCGATTTAGAAAAATCTTCTCCCGTGGTATTGATTTCGTTCTTTCAAGAACGTTGCCAAGAGGATATTCTAGTATAATAATTGAAACGATCGGTTGTTCTTCTCTCTTTTATAATTTTGTCCGAAATAGACAACAGGATACTTTTCGAATGGCTTTTACAAATAATTTTGTGCGGGAGTGATTAAATTGGAAACCGGTTTCGTCTGGTTCATAAAAATGTATCTCGAGAGTACTTAGGGAGTAGAACTTCGAATTTCACGTCAGTGGAATGTAGAACGGAACTCGAGGCAGAGGTAGTATCGGTAGACATTACGGCAGAGACAGCGTGTAAACGAATTTTCGCGTCACGTGCAATTCCCTCGCTATATCCGCGGCATTGTTACCCCACACCAACCGTTTCTCCTTTCCTCGATTCCTGCTCCTCCAGTCACCCAGTTGAAATAAAATGGAGGAACGTAGGGAAGGGAATGAAAGGAGCGTGAGAGCTCGCCACCCACCGGCGAAGGACTCCAGTTTATTTTTACCTACCTGACGCCCACCCCCGAACTAATTTGATCTCGCGTTCGGAGACACTCTTTGAATAAAAGTTTCCGCGTCTCTTGGGCAACGGGCGACGCGGCAGACGACGTCACCCACAGGTGCAACCCCTCGATCGCTGACCTTTGATCTTTCCCAGCGATAGATTTTGTTCTTTGGCCTCGGTTCAAAAAAGAAACGGCGCGGGAATAAATCAACGAGTCGTTTTATGTGGGAAAAGGATTTATACCGACGTTGCTGAAAAAATTCTAACGTATTAGACACATACGTTACCCTCTCAGGCTCCTTCCCTAACGTTTTTAGAAGAACCGTTCCTCTATTTACTTCGACGTCCTCTAAATAAAATTCCATTTCTCCGTGCAAGGGTACCATCTACTAAAAAATGGTTACTTATTATTCTAACACAGATACACCAAACACCGTTATTTTTCGTTTATGGAGCTTCAGTTGACTCACCTTCCTGTCATTGTTGGGAGCCGAGCATTTCAAGCATTCGCGTTAATTCTCGGATGAAATATTTCACATGATAATTAGAAGTAAATGGCGCCCACAAAGGGCGGAACGCTTCCGGCTGAATCTGAGCGAGTTTACACCCACATCTTATCTCAGCGCGCGCCTCTCGGAACGATGGTTTCCGCGCTGATTCCTAAAGGGGGAACGGCAACGGCGAACAGCTAAATATTGCTGAACATTGATATCCCGCTCGTTGAAATTTAATAAGACCCAAATGAATGCGACGCGCGGACTAATATGCAAATTCTCGAGGAGGTCATAACGCTTTGAAAAGAAAGTGGGTTACTCCCCAATTCGATTGCACCGTTGGCTTAGATAAGGAAATCGCTACTGGTACAAAAAATCGCGCTCCGACCAAATTTCGAGAGTAGAAGCCAGGCAATCTGGTTTACAAATTGCGAGATAGAAAATTGTCTTAATTATGCAATAGCTCATTCGTTTCGAATGTAGGGCTTCTGTGGCCGCATTCCAGGATGACCGGCTCCGTATTTTGTTCGAAAGGAGACTCGCATCGTTCACGCTTCGGCAGCCCGGTACTTAGATATTATTATGCGAAGAATAGTGAACGGTATAGAAAGGAGGAAAGGGCGAGGGTGAAACGGGGGGTTTCCAAAGCTCTCTCGGTAAACTCGGGGCTTTCCTTTCGACGAGCTTTCGGCATTGTGCCGGCTAGCACGCAGAGGTTAGCCCCCGCGCACGTAAATACCATGATTGATGGGCTAGAAACAGCTCTCGAGTCTCTCTCCGCCCTCCGTTGCTCCTCTCTCTATCCCTCATTCACGTGCTAGTTCGACCTGTTTGGTATGAAGAGCGAAGTTTACAAGGAACACACAATGGGAACCTGATTTTCCTCACCTACACTCCCACGCCCGCGCCTTCGACCACTTAACACGTCATTTGCTTCGGGTATTGTTTGATTCTCGATCGGTATCTGTAACTCCGCCGCCGAAACCGTGATAAACCGCGCGCCGAATCTCTGAAAGAACTCCATTAAACCCTATTATATTCCTGTTCACATGATTTATCGCCCGTGGAAAGGATTCTCCACCCTTTACAGTTATCGTGACCCACTGAAATTGATGAACGCCGTTCAATTGTTTCGCGATGTTATCGATTAGCACACGTTAGTACGTTCACGGACTAGTTATATCAGTAGACTTGTCGACCAGTATATTTGCCTGCCTCCTGTTTTTTAAGGCTCTAAGCACTACAATTTTATTAAATATTTTAATTAATAAATGAATGTAAGTAAAATCCTAATAAATTTTACGAAGATTTCAATTTTGGTGAAATAGAAGTCAAGACGAAGCACGGTTCGTTTCTAGGGAAGCAGAAAACCCAACATCCATCTTGTTCTCCAATATTACTTCAGTACANTGTAAATAAAATCCTAATAAATTTTACGAAGATTTCAATTTTGGTGAAATTGAAGTCAAGACGAAGCACGGTTCGTTTCTAGGGAAGCAGAAAACCCAACATCCATCTTGTTCTCCAATATTACTCCAGTACGGAAAGAACAGTAGAATCATCCTTAATTTTTCATGGTCAGACGAACGTGTCTTTAGTAGATTTTCTTTTAAGAATATTTGTTAAGCGATAGTTAAGGTGAAGGAACTCGGCCATTTGGATACATAATGCGTACATTTGAGCAGATATAATTTGTGTAGGTTTCAGTATTATTCCCGGCGATATCGATTCCATGCAATAGCATAAATCTATCAAATTCCTCTTGAGCGTGGAAGCAGTTCCTCGACGTTAGCCCCGTCCGTAATTTTCAAGCCATTTGACTCTAACTGTTACTATTGAAACGATGCATCGGTTAGCAGGGTTTTCGCGAACGGGATTTATTCCGTTTATACCAAGCAGCGTCCGTGTGAATAACACAGCCCCTTTTCTAGTTCGACTATATGGTTTAGAACCGGATTTGCATGACATTTATCTTTTAAAATTATTCATCGAGATTTGAGGTCCGCTGCCGTCGCAGTCTGTTCGAACGTAATGTTTTCTTTTGGGTCCGCAGCGTTAACGAAATGAAATCGTTCGTGAAACCGCAGGGAAAATTTGAAAGACAGGAACCGCGGAGGTAAATTGTAGGCGACCGCAAATCGTTAATGCCGGTTGGGCCGCGCCGGTAACTGCGTCGAATTAGGGTGAACCAAAATCAAACCGAATCAAGCCGAATCAAACCGGCAGACAAATTGTAAAGGGGTCGGTTCATCTACCGCCACTCGTGTGCGGATAATCAGTCACCCCAACCCGCGTTTCATTTTTACCTCGTTTCAAATATCCGTTCAATGACCCAATAGGAAATAATGTTACCTCTATCCATTTTCAATGGATAACAATCAAATCTAAAATATGATTCCCGGATCTGTTACCAATTGCGTATTTCTATCCATGACCAAAAATCGTCGAGCAATTGTAATAATTTATTGTAACAATGAAACAACGTGAATTTCTAAAGTGACTGTATTTATAGTTATTGATTTCCGTGGCCAATAAGTATATTCTTCGAGCATTGAATAATGGATTAATTTGGAGTGCAATCGAGGTTTGATTTTTTTGAATGGCGACTCGAACCCGTTCCTAAGGGCTGATCGATCGGGCTTGCGGAGGGAGTTTCGCCGTCTGCCGAGTAGGAGTACGTATTTCTGTGTAGCTGGTGTTAGTTTCGCTCCGCGACCGTCATTTTTCCGCTACGTGGATCGTTTCTTGAATTTCGGCAGTTACGTTTGGAATATTGAACGGGTTATCAGAAGTGCGGAAAGTGTATGTATGCGAGGCATCCCCCTGTGTTTCATGCCGTCGCGGTCTTACGACGTGAGCTTAAATATCAAGCGTTAGAAAGAATGTGGAATAAATACGTACACACGATTCCCTCAACAAATTCCCTGGCGTCAAATCTACAAAATACAATATAATATAATAATGAATTATAATTAAGGAAAGAGTTCTGGTTTTATTAATTTCGAAACGGGTTTAATCGCTTCATGAGGAGGCAAATTTTTTCACGCCGGTTTATGGAGGATTTTCTCGGCCACTCCGATTATAAATTACGGCCCAATCATGTTCATTTTACCATCCACCACGATTAATTATTTCCCAACGATTAATTATTCTCAGCACTATCCGGTAATTAATTATCATTAGACGTTCGCGTCTGCTGGAGCCTCGCTGTAATAATATTGACCGCGCCTCAAACCGCACTCCCTAACACATTGTGGAATGTTTCTCGTTTCACCCCGTAACAAGTGGTTAAGTAAATGAAAAATTCCTGTAAATACCAGAAAAGGATTACTTCCAAACATCTCTCGTCAAATAAAATAACAAACATCGATTGCAATTGATAATTCACGTATTCCTAATATTTATTCTCATAAGTCTTTGGGTAGGATAGGTTCCAATGCGTCGCTGGGAGGAATTAAAACGGGGCAATTGTACGACATTAATCGGTGAAATTACCGCGAGGCTCGCGGAGCAATGTATTAACAATTTAACGAGCCGACACCTGCGATAGCTATTATAACACAATTATATACAAGCGCTTTGCCGTGTGTACGTATTGCGAATTGGTGCAGCAGCAGATTGCATTCGTACGGCCAGAATGCACAGCGAGTTCGCTTGAAACTCGTAGGTAGGAACCCCGTGTAAATGTTGTCATTATTCCCTTTCTTGCCAAAGTATATGTATATATATCGAACGTCTCTATAGAGTGGAACTCGGCGTGGAGTAACACAATTCATGAGAAACTATTACGGCTTTGATACAGTCGCGAATGTATATTAGTTTCTACGGTAACTAATTCATATTTTCTAATATTTTATTTATTCACTTTTGCATGCTGAATTTCATCCAACCAATCAACAAACATACAAAAAAAGGCTTTGATACAATCGGGAATACGTATTAATCAATCGCAGACTTCGATTCAGATTTTTTAATATTTTCTACATATTTTATTTAGCAGACGAATATTGAACATCGAAAAGGCGTAGGATTTATACCGAAAATTCATGATAATTGAAATTCGCCGGTATTTTAACTTATACGGCAAATAAACGGGAGGTACATGTAAATGAAAAAGCCGGGTCAATGACCAAGTACGCGCCGGAGCTGTCCTTCTTCATGTCACGAGTTCTCCCTGTTTGATATGCGGATGTCAGATAATTAAATATTTTCGAGGAATACCAGAAGCTACCCGGTACAACGTAAAAATATGAAGAATATTTCAATTGAAATACTTTCAATATTACAATACGTGTGGAAGCCCGACCCGCCATTTAATAGTTCCCCTTATGACGTTCAAACATATTTTCGTAAGTATAAATTTCGCCTGAGTATTTTTCCCGTCTCTCAAGTATATTTTTAATTTCAAAACTCGCTTTCATTAATAACAGAATTGTTATGATTTGTTCCAGTGCTACGAGAAACAAAGACAGACTGAGTGAGTGGGCGAGAATGTAAACACGAACTTTTTCTGACCTTGCCAGTCGCAGGGTAAGGATTCAGTAGTGCGCGGCCGACGTTCCATTATCCTGCGCGTTCGGAAGTTCGGGCTCCCGGTTCTATTACGCGTATCGGATCTAATTAATTAAATCGTATCTCTAAATGGGACTTAATCGGGCGTGGAGGGTTGAGGATCGGTAAAAACATGCGACGGTACGATTTCACACGCGTTTACCCCGAAGAAAACTCGTTACAAGGACCAACTTCTCGTTTCCCCCTCCACCCGCGCCTCGGGTAGAATCGCCGGCACGCTTTAGTTGGTGGCGCGCAACCCGCACGTTACGAAGGGCAGTCCGCCTCCGGTCGCTGTCGCGTACGAACGGGTCCTCGCGTCTCTCCGCCGAGGAAACTCGCGCTACGCTCATGTGTTATTCTATATGCGGAGGTTTAGTGTTCGAATTGTGCTACCACGATTCATACCGTCGTCGTGTCACATCGTGATGGATAGTAATTGAAAACGATGCAGCCCCTGGCCATGTGTGCTCATCTGGATTTCGACGAGTCACCTTGGGAACAGGTATGTTATTGATAACGATTGCACGTTTAGCTAATTAACTTTTTATTCTCGAAACGCCTTTTTCCTATTATCTATGATGTGTCTGTGTTGTCTAATTATTATAATAAGTGTCCTGATATCTAATTATAATAAGATTTACATGAATAGCACGCGTAAGTACAACATGCACTACTTTTTATATGAGGTAATCTAATTTCATAAATTGTATTGAATTCACTTGAATCCTGGCATATGTATAAGGAAATTATTCATCCGATTATTAGAATTTGACAAGAATCAATAGNGATTCAGATTTTTTAATATTTTCTACATATTTTATTTAGCAGACGAATATTGAACATCGAAAAGGCGTAGGATTTATACCGAAAATTCATGATAATTGAAATTCGCCGGTATTTTAACTTATACGGCAAATAAACGGGAGGTACATGTAAATGAAAAAGCCGGGTCAATGACCAAGTACGCGCCGGAGCTGTCCTTCTTCATGTCACGAGTTCTCCCTGTTTGATATGCGGATGTCAGATAATTAAATATTTTCGAGGAATACCAGAAGCTACCCGGTACAACGTAAAAATATGAAGAATATTTCAATTGAAATACTTTCAATATTACAATACGTGTGGAAGCCCGACCCGCCATTTAATAGTTCCCCTTATGACGTTCAAACATATTTTCGTAAGTATAAATTTCGCCTGAGTATTTTTCCCGTCTCTCAAGTATATTTTTAATTTCAAAACTCGCTTTCATTAATAACAGAATTGTTATGATTTGTTCCAGTGCTACGAGAAACAAAGACAGACTGAGTGAGTGGGCGAGAATGTAAACACGAACTTTTTCTGACCTTGCCAGTCGCAGGGTAAGGATTCAGTAGTGCGCGGCCGACGTTCCATTATCCTGCGCGTTCGGAAGTTCGGGCTCCCGGTTCTATTACGCGTATCGGATCTAATTAATTAAATCGTATCTCTAAATGGGACTTAATCGGGCGTGGAGGGTTGAGGATCGGTAAAAACATGCGACGGTACGATTTCACACGCGTTTACCCCGAAGAAAACTCGTTACAAGGACCAACTTCTCGTTTCCCCCTCCACCCGCGCCTCGGGTAGAATCGCCGGCACGCTTTAGTTGGTGGCGCGCAACCCGCACGTTACGAAGGGCAGTCCGCCTCCGGTCGCTGTCGCGTACGAACGGGTCCTCGCGTCTCTCCGCCGAGGAAACTCGCGCTACGCTCATGTGTTATTCTATATGCGGAGGTTTAGTGTTCGAATTGTGCTACCACGATTCATACCGTCGTCGTGTCACATCGTGATGGATAGTAATTGAAAACGATGCAGCCCCTGGCCATGCGTGCTCATCTGGATTTCGACGGGTCACCTTGGGAACAGGTATGTTATTGATAACGATTGCACGTTTAGCTAATTAACTTTTTATTCTCGAAACGCCTTTTTCCTATTATCTATGATGTGTCTGTGTTGTCTAATTATTATAATAAGTGTCCTGATATCTAATTATAATAAGATTTACATGAATAGCACGCGTAAGTACAACATGCACTACTTTTTATATGAGGTAATCTAATTTCATAAATTGTATTGAATTCACTTGAATCCTGGCATATGTATAAGGAAATTATTCATCCGATTATTAGAATTTGACAAGAATCAATAGATAGTTATATGTTTTAATTCAGATTTTCAGAATATGCATGCGAAAGGGCAGATTCATTCGATTGAATCATTAAAAAACGCAATGCTCGTATCTGTTTCCATACCGCGTGCCAGGAAAAAATATACGAGAGATATCGTTAACGAGTGATGTTTCTATTTGTGTTGCCAATGGATTATCTTGTTATTTCCCGTCCAATGAAGGCGGGATTTTCCCTGTACATTGATTATTCTTCGGATAGAGATACAACTTATTAGCTTTGTGAGTTTTAATTAAACGTAGCAGAGCAAACGAGGCTCAATGAATTAATAAGTTACATTTGCTGTACAAAGTGTACATATATAGGTATACTCGAGGTATAAATTCAAGCCAATAATTGTTTTAATCACTGAAATTTTGGGTCACACCTAAACGCGTTGGAGTCATTGCCAGCTTGAGAGAGATAGGAAGCAAGTAATTACTTTACTGGAGCAGTTGGATCACTTCTTACTTCGAAAAACATTTACGTCTCATATTTTTTAATTACCCTAAGTACGTTAATTAATTATAAGCACCGGTCCTGATGAAAGTTTGTTGTTCCTAATAAATTAATACTCGCGTAATTAATGAGTTTCGGTAATCCCTTCGGAAACTTAATCGTTCGCAAAATTGTGACGGCCACTTAATTACTTCGTGATTAATGACTGCAACAAGATCGACCTAATCTCTGCTAATTAATAAGTCCTGAAACACCGCCGTACGGTTTATTTAAAAATAACTAGGAGCTATCCGCGTCGCGCTATTTGTTGTCCAATCAATCAATCAATCGATTTCGCGCGACGGGGCTCCATAATTCTCTTCCGTAGTTATCAATAATTGAATAATCGGCTCCTCGCTGACGATTCCGCGGAAAAACCGTTTCGGCCAGGTAAATGAATTGTTGCTCGCGGCCGGCGAACTATCATCTCTGTCCGGATGATTCACCGCGCCGGGTTGAACGTACACCTCGATATTCCCTTGTGCGTTTCGCGGGGGCGGCGCGGAACACATTTTCCGCCCGCAAATCGCTCGCGTCTTTTATATCCGAGTTCTCAGCTATGCCGTTTGCCCCGCCGCGACCGATAACGCGGAGAAATAATTGATAACGCGCGCGAGTTTTCTGCCGACGCGGAAAATTTCATCCCGACCGGGCATGTTAATCCCGATCCGTACCCGATCCGGCGAGTTTAGGAACTGCGCTCGCAAACGGAATAAAAAATAAACGAAATGGCGAGTGTTTTTCGGTGGCTACGGTTCGCTTTTGACGAATTAATTATAGGAATTTTTTGCCGATACCCGCGAATTTTCCCCCGGCCTCTTTTATTTGCGAACCGCGAATAAGTTGATGCACGGTGATACCCGTTCCGCGATGCTAATGAACGCTTCTGTCATCGCGGATTATACGTGAAAAAAACAAATGTCGAATGCGTTCTTGGTAATAAAAAGAGCTTTTCGAAAAGTGGGTCGCGTTCAAACCTCTCTTGGCATTTTACTGAATCGCCGGGACAAAAGCCTCCGTTCATTTCCACCATGTTGTTTGCCATACCTCTCGTCGGGAAACAACAACAATGTTTAAAGCCTTCCCTGCGTCCCACCGTTTTTTAATTATTACATGTATCAGTAATGGAACACGTGAACACGGGATTTTTGTCGAGTAATTTTATTCTCCTCGCGATTCGTCAGGAATATTATTTACTCGATAATACTGACGAGGAAAAAGATTTGAGGCTCGTAGCTGTATCATAATCCTCGCCTGTTTAAGTCGCCTAATTAATGCTTTCGTAAAAGTCGGAGATTTAAATCGAGTGATCCTAAGTAAACTCGGCGATCGACGTTTTACCGGGAATAAGCACGGGCAAACGAAAGTAACGACGATTGGGGGGCTCGCGTTAATTTATTTAAGCTCGGGGTCGATACGAATCGGCGAATTTAGGTAGAAGAAAAACGAAGAGGTGATCGGGCGGGTGTAGATTCCGGCCCGAAATCGTCCTATGGATTTCCCCGGAAGCTTAACGATCAAGAGAGCGTCGCGTCGCGTCGGCTCCCGTGGGAAATTACGAATTACACGTTTTTCAATTAAATATACCGGGACTCGGCCGCTGGGAAATACGCGACGAAAAATCAGCCGCGAATTTTTCACTCGCTTGTTTATCAATCATTTAACAAAATACACGAACGCTTTATATTAGCTCGCTGCGGATACTATTTTTGATTGCGTATTTCATATTCATTGCTTTGATTCCTGGAGAATTGGCATTGATTACACAACTCGAGACGCGGAAAACAATTTTATTTTTTTATTTTTACTTGTATTTTATCGTGGAAAATATGAAATAATTTTTATGGTTCTCTTTGAGAAGGTAATTAGTTTCAATTCCGATCCGCGATGATTCTCAGATTAGATAATTCTCACAGGTTTCTTTGAAAGAGTAATAGAGCTGAATACACTGGCTGGCTTTTGGATGTGATTAATCTTGCATCGTAAAGCGGATTACGTTCTTCGTAATAGATCATCTTTAATGATGAAACGATACAAATGATTCCGCGATGAGCATTACTACATGATTGATCGTCGACTCTTATTGAATTTGTCCAGGAATAAATAGCCGTTCCATTACTCACGAGAGTTGCGCGTTCTACTAGCAAAACCAGATAAAATGTTGCGTCCGGTTTCGAATTGCTGCCTGTGTCTTGCTGAAATGGAACGGGCTTTCAAAATTTCATGTAATTTCTCGACCGGATTCTCTCATTCAAACTGTATCCTGCTTCTATTTTTCATTTAATTAACGCGCGCTAAGTTTACTGCTCCCAAAGGACGATTGTGCAAACTGAAACATTTGTAATGTCGATCCAGAATTTTAATTTCCTTTAAAAAATAATAATACGCATTTTATCATCCATTGTAATTCCAATAAAACCATCATTGTAACTATCAATCAAAACGGGGAGCATTGTTCGCTAAGTTTACTGCTTCCAAAGGACGATTGTGCAAACTGAAACATTTGCAATGTCGATCCAGAATTTCAATTTCCTTTAAAAAATAATAATACGCATTTTATCATCCATTGTGATTCCAATAAAACCATCATTGTAACCGTCAATCAAAACAGTGAGTATTTAATTAACTCTAATAATTGGAGTGGTAAGGACAGGCGGAGAATAAAATTAATTCGAAACGCGGTGAAAGCCCGTATTGAAAAATTTCCAATAACTTGGACGATCAACGGCATTTTCACTACCGATTCGAAACGGGATTCCAATTACAGAATCATTTCCCCCCCGGGCGCGGAGTTTATATGAGTCGAGCCGGTGGCGCTTCCAATGCGCCGCGCCGGGTTTAATTAATTGAAAAAANTTCACTACCGATTCGAAACGGGATTCCAATTACAGAATCATTTCCCCCCCCCGGGCGCGGAGTTTATATGAGTCGAGCCGGTGGCGCTTCCAATGCGCCGCGCCGGGTTTAATTAATTGAAAAAACGCGGAGCGTTGGCCGAAGTTCGAATTGCCATCGGGACCCCCGCCGTCGTCGGAAAGGATGCTTGAAAGATTTCCGTTCTTGTTAGGGAAGCAGTTTCGAGTGGTTGCTTAAGTCTGTTCCGCAAACGGCGAGCCTCTCGCGGCACGTTCCGCAGGCCATTTCGTTCGCTTTTTTTTTTTCCCTCCTCCGGCTTTCTTCCCGGGGCTGCGTAGACCCGTTACTTAAGCACCAGGTAATTAAAAGTTCGAACCCGACCACGATTCACGCCTGGAAAGATCAGCTCGCGCGCGTTGCCCGCGCGAGCTCGACTTTCTTCCTTATTCCCCGTCCCCGTTTTTTTTCTCCCCCGATCGTCCCTCTCTTTCTTTCTCCCGTTCTCCTCGGGTTTTTCCTCAGCCGCTGGAAAGAAGTTTCCTTAGTCGCACGACAGGTTCGACGGTCCGATGAGAAAAGTTGAAAAATTCCGACGGTGGTTTCCGAGGCGAATACCGACCGGTTGTTCTAACGTTCTTTGATGTTCTCTCGCCTTCTTCGAATGCTCTCCCCGAGCGCAGGGGAAAAACTGTCGCGTCGTCGTCGTGCGACTTTAAAAACCGAACAAACTTCTCCCTCGGCGGGCGCCAATGAATTTCGACCGGGGGAGATGAAAGCGGCCCGCGAACGAGCCGCGCGGGGGGTTTAATTACTTACTTTTTAACCGCGCGCTTCCACGTTACTTTATTTCACTTTGAGCCTCCGTCATTTCGCTCGGAATTATATATATATATCGTACTCTCGTGCAGATGTTCAGGTACCGAACTGTCTCGTGTAGAAATCGGACGTCGTTCCTTCGGTCGAACGTCGGCCTCTTCCGTGCGTCGAAATAACGAGAGAACGTCAGGTGAAAGGCGAGCACTCTGTCATTCTTGAGGATCAGTGAAAAAGTGGCTGGTTAATAGGTTCACAGTTCTGCGGGAGAACCGTTAAAAGGTTTGGCCGTTCGCGAAGGAATTAATTCCGATTGCCGTTATCGCGTGGCCGGCTTGGGAAAAAAGCTGCCTACCGCCGGAAGTGATCGCGGTACGCGGATATGGAGAGAGGGATACCATTATCGCCACCGCATTTCCCACTGTGGCTGAATGCTTCGATCCTCGAATTCTTTTTCCCCTCGTACACTTCCGCACAAAAGTTTCTTCCATTCTTCTCCGATGTAACTTCTGCCCTGGTTTATTAAACAAATATTTATATGGAGTCTGTGATCAATCGAAGAATTAGTATTTTATTTTTAGGAAATGATTAAATTTTGATCAATTTTTCATATAGAAAATGCTAATAGGAAATACTGTCTAATAAATTTTATTTTGTGGGAAATACAATTGTTTTTTACTAGATTTTATGTGAGAAATCATCTTCTTGCTGGTTGTACCACGATTTCGTAAACACCCTGTATAAGAAATGGTGTATTTCTTTGTTTGAAATTTTTGAACGGTAATGTAGATACAATATAGCAGAGTGGAGTCGGCGATATTCATTCGACCTAATTGGATTTTTATGAGTAACCAGCAATAACGTTGGTGAATGGAAGCAGGAGAAGCCCTCCCGCTAGTATCGTAGATTAATTACGTTTTCATTGATCGTCGGGACGAATTAATTGTTTGCAAGAAATAGCGATCCATCACTTTTAAGACTCGCGTTATTAATACTCGCGGCCAGCCGGTGCGAAGAAGTCGGGGGGGATTAGTTTTACACGGCAATTAATCAGAATATTTTCCGCGGGAGCTTGCTAAAAAGTGTCTAGCTGGAAATTTCTCACATTCCTGGAGAACATCAATCGACGCCGGAATCTGCATAGGATTGATGAGGCTCTCTTCTAGCCGGCCGATCCATAAACCCGCGCCCCATTATCAGGAAATTATTTTTATAATCAACCGTAAGTGTTCGTTTTTATAACCGGGGTAAAAATAGTAAACCGGACTGGAAAATGAGCGGTGACACCTTTCTGCCTCCTGGCCTGCCTTCTTTGTTCGGTGCAGTATTTTTTTTTTTTTTTTTCTACGTGTTTTACCCCCGTCGATCGATACGATCGCTACGTCTCCGCTTCTCCCGAGTCTTTAATATCCCGAATACCTAGATATTTCCATGGCGAGCCTCGGCCAGACAAAGATCCTCGCCATTGTCGCCCTCCTCCCTTTTCTTCCGCGGTGACCCAGTTCAAGGAATAAAAATCGTCCTCTAAGAGGTGCTCATTAAAACGCTCTTGATAAATCGACGCTGCTTCTTGCTAATGAAGCTTCCGGCGCGGCGACCTCCTCTAGGCTAGGCCTGCTCGCGGCTTGTAAATAAAAATAAAAAACCGAGGGTAAGTGGGTTAACGCGATCGAGAACTTCGGGGGAGGGAAAATGGAACGGGGCAATTTGCGAGGCGTAAACTTTCCGAAAATCCGCGGGCTTCAATGAGCTGGGCCGCGGCACAGATGCTTAGAACGAGTCGAACGGGTGGTAAACTCCTCGCCGGAAATTTGCCGGGGCGACAGGAAGCAGGATATCAGCTTCCCGCAGTAATAAACCTGATTTCAATAAAAGTCCTGACGGAATCCAACGAAATTATTCCAAAAAAAAAAAAAATTGGTTGCGACTACCTTCGATTTCTAAGATACGACAAAATTAATCAGTTCACATTCTGATCAATTTCTTGCGTTGTAACAAACAGTTTTGAAAAAATCTCTTCTTGTTTTGCAGATTACATTGAGAAAGATATAACACGAGGACAAAAGTTGGACGGTTTGATATTTCTGGCGGAAGTAAACTCCTGGTTTACGATAGCCACCGGCTGGTGCGCATGTCGCTTTCGGAAACGCTTTATTCCGGTGCGCGGGCGTCGCTCAAACGTCAGGTCAGCGAGAGATACCTACATACGTACGTACGTATGTAGGTACGTAGCCGGGGCCGCGGTTTCATTGTATCGTAAAATTACGCCAAGTGTGAAAAATACGAGCCACCGAGCATCGAATACTCGCGTTTAGGATCGGTACGGCGCGACGCCGCGTCCCGTCCTCTGAAATACGTCGCGGTAACGGAGACGGTTTTATGGGACGATTTATTTTTGCGAATCTCCGGGAAAAACGTGTCTGGACGTGGGAACGTTCGGGAAATGTTAGCATGCAGACTACTTACGTTAGCCCCGATCCAAACTTGAAACAGTCGACGTCAATGTGATAAGAAACGCGTGTATGGCTACCATAAATGCAAAGGAATTGATGCTTCGATGAATTTAATACGATGATAACAAAGCACTTAAAAATTGATGGAATCAAAGAATACTATAATTTTACATTGAAACTTCTCATGTTCTCTCTTTTGAAGTAGAATTTTGTTGGAACTGTTCATGATTTATATGATTCGTTTTACGACTATGACTAATGATTTTAGTTCCTGACAGCTCGTCATATGATATCGCACTCGTTTTTATCAGATAGCGTTTCCTCTTCAAACTATGCGGATAGTATCGAATCAGTTTTCAAATGGAAAATAGTGGAAACAAGAGTTTTAATTGGTTCGGTGGGAAATAAGAACGCAACAGAATCTGGTTCCCATGCATATGTCATTCAGGAGGCGGCCGGCCGCGGTCGTTAGCTGCTGGCCATTTAAAACGAATTCACGCCGCCGGTTTTCCATCCCCCTTTTTCATCTGACTCTGGCCGAGCCGACCGGGCCAGGCCAGCAGGCCAGGCCAGAGTCGAGCGGTCGCCGCCGCGCGCCGGCCTGATCCGTTTCGCAGTCAACGAATTCCGTACGCGTCCGCGTTGCGGAACATCCGTTGTACCGACACCCGGCGTCGATAAAACTAGCTCAGTGACGTTTCTGATCCGGTAAACAACCAGCCGGCACTGTTCTTTGTGTGTAGACTCGATGCCGCTTTCGAAAAACGACGATCGACCGTCCCATCAGAATTGCAACATGTTTCCCGTTCGTTTCTCTGTTGACAGTGACTAATCAAAAGAAAACATGTGAAACTTATTAAGGAACAATGCAATTTTCATCGAAATTGCATTGGAGAAAAAAAATTTGGAAACGCTTCCTCAATTTTGAACACGTTAATATAAATACAGATAGTACTTAATTAAAAAGTAAAAGAAAACTCAGTTTTTCCTCTGTTTTGTCAGAAACAATTGAAATTTAATCGTCCTCTCGAACTTCTCGAACTTCTCTTAAAAAAGGTAGTTCTAATGTCGCAGTGAAATGTTGACAGCGGTAAAAGTTTTCCTGGCGGCAGATCAATTATTTAACTGGCGACTCGAACTTTCGTTTCGTCGTGGGAATCAGTGCACTGTTGGAACCAGGAGAATTCTCATTGCGAATTGAGGTTCATTTATACTATCTACGATCGGCGAACAAATCGACCAGGATAACGTCACTATCTGACCATTCATCATGTTTCATCATTTCTGATTATTAATTAATAATGTTCATAGTTCTGTGATAATACGAGTTTCGTACTTGATTAATTTATTGGGAATTCATTAATTAAGAACTCAATATTACTTAGATTAGCAAATAATCAGAAATAATTATAAAACATGATTAGTTTCATTCTAATCGATTGATTCACCGCTTATCGATGGTATAAATGAACCTTTAAACGGTGATGCCACGCGACNGTTTCGTACTTGATTAATTTATTGGGAATTCATTAATTAAGAACTCAATATTACTTACATTAGTAAATAATCAGAAATAATTATAAAACATGATTAGTTTCATTCTAATCGATTGATTCATCGCTTATCGATGGTATAAATGAACCTTTAAACGGTGATGCCACGCGATGGCTACGAGACTGAGGGAATTCTCTAGAGTGCCACGTTAAAGTCAAACTTGATAGTACCGCGATAACTCGTTTATCACGGCTAGGGTTATTAGTTCACGACTAATAAATCATGATCCAGATTCTAGATCTTCGGCGAGAATCCTTTACTTCTCATAGCAAATCCCATATAAAACAAAATAAGAAACATAGGATTGTCGAAATATGAGATTCGTTACTATAAACTATAATTACATTCATTAATTTGGTGAAATCAAATATCCTGGTATCAATTTTTAAACCACATTTTACGTGGAAATGAAACACTGCTCTGGTTTTCGATATCCTCTACATTTTATACATTATATCTTATATATTATTTCCTGTATATCACAAATGCATAATCTCGCAATTTATTCACAAGTATACCAGCAATTATTTCATATCTCATTAAATTATAAATAGCATAATCTCATTTACGTATAGACATTGAATTACCAATTTCTTCGTCTAATATGTCTGGATTATAGGAAAGATTAAACTTGATTTATTTATACTACGTCTATAATTCGACTACATTGAATAAGAAAATCATTTCAACTATTGCCTCATTTTGTTTCAGATTTCGCAACGAATCTCCTGTTGAAGATTGACGATGAATACGTGAAACTTTGAGTGCGGCCCGAGGAACAGTGTATCGTTGACAGATCGTACAATAATGCGTCGAAGTTGGAGGAAAGTTTTCAGCAGAGGAGAAAGGAGAGGATCGTTGAAGCCGGTGAGGTGATTTATCGGGTGCTGGTGTAATGTATTGGTGAAGCGAACCTCGAACGAGACAAAGATGTGTTGCGCGGCTGGTGGCGTTACGTTGACCAGGTGCGGGGTGGTTTGCGGTATCGCTGCGCTCGCTGCGTTGAGCACTGCGCTCCTGGGCCCTGCCTGGCTTCACACCGAGGAGAAACTGAACCTCCCTTATTTGCCACGGAACGTGGCGAACACCGTCAGCGTCCGGTTCATGCTGGGTCTCTTCAGGGTCTGCCCGAAGATCGTCAAGCCTGCCAACCTGACGGCCCGTGAGTACCTTTTCAGTTTTTCAATATTACTGATAATTTGAATTATTTTTTAAATGGAAATAATTATTACTGCATATTTAAATAACAAATGTATGAATTATATGAAGAGATGTGTAATAGACAATAATTAGGGGAGTTCATTCTTGTGCTGCGAGCAATCTGCAATTTATTACTCTGTCAGATACAACTGCAATTAGTCAGACGTTACTTTCACAATGTCCATAATCGGGTTTCGCGTCGCGACGTTCGGTTAACCGAGAAGCAGGCGACAGAACAGAAACCGGGTTGTCAGTCGAGTTAACAGTTTCATTCGGGGCGCGAACTTCCCGCCGCGAGTTTCATTCCCTTTTTAAAGGGACAAAGAATGAGATAAGAGGGAAGCCGGGAACTGTTAGGATTACAAGGCTATCTGTATTCATTAAACTCCTATCTCCCCTACTTAGCCCTTGCTAATTAAATAGTCCGACAGAATTAATACGCGATACTCTCGTTCCCTCCGTCTTCTCCCGTCGGCTCAGTTCTATCTTAGATGGAACCGCCAACTTTCTTTTATTCCCCGCCGCCGAAAACTTTTTCCCATTCTCCCGGAAAATCTCTATTCAAAACTTTGGTATCGGCCGTCAGTCTCGTCTTCTTTTGTCAAACTCGAAAATTGTCACGCCGCTCGAAGATTTCAATTCGGCATTACCATAATTCTTCAATCTCTTCATGAATCGGAACATGAAACATCTATATCTACTGAGATTCTTGCAATTTACCCGATAAAAAATAATTGCTACGAAGACTCCGTCACCGTACAAGGGTTGGCATATTTAGTTTGTCTCGGAGGTTTTTTTGTCAGTTTCTTATTCCGCGCGAATGGGTGGATTGCCGAGATTTCCGACGCGTTTAAACTTTTCACGACGCGTATACGCGTCGAAATCTCGCAGGGGAACGCAGGGAAGGGTGGAACGGTGTTCGCGACAGGCGAAGGATTTTCAGGGACGGCGTCGGGCGAACGTAAAAACAAATGACGGTGGCTGTAAAGCGAGGAGAGCTTCACTGGGTGGCGGCGGAGGTTACAAGCCCGGTTGCAACCACCCGGACGATGACAATATCTTTTTATTTCCCTTCCCTGCCTCGTCTCCGTTGCTTTCTACTCCCGCTCGCCTTTTTCCTAGTCGCCGTCCAAGATTTCTCTGACTATTGACGGAGACATTCGCGTACACGCGTCTCCATACGATTGCACAACTTCTCGAGTCAAACGGGAAAATACGATGTCCAATCTTTTCGAAGGACGAAAGAAACTTTACAGCTTTAAATCAATTCGTCCGATTTATTATTGATTCATAAATTACAATAATTGTACTTCTGAAAAAATCTAGGAAACGTTTCACTCTGTTTTTTAACCCCTTGAATACATTTGACGAGTGAGACTCGTCTTGATTAATAATAATTCAGTACTCAAAGGGTTAAACTTGAGGCCCATATTTTCGATATACTTCGTAAAGCTTTGGTTAATTTTTGAAGACGTTTCGTGTTTGATTTCCTCGGCAATATTTAAACTGAAGGGGAGCAGAGGGTCAGTTGGCGAAAGTTGCAAGTGCTGCGACGTCGGCGCCGCGTCTCTTCCTCCCAGTATTCCATCGGGACCCCTGTGGCTCTTGTCCTGTTCGGTATTGCTTTCCTCCTTTTTGTCTGGTCTCCGACTGTCTGACATACCGGCACGAACGGAATCCTCCGGGCGACCGTAGCGCACGAGAAATTCACCTACCGGGAAATCAGACGTGTGTGCAAGATTAAATACGATGTCCCTGAACTTTATCCTTCTTAAATTACTTACAGCCCAAGTTTACAATATTGTCATTACATTTTTTAGCGAACAAGTAAAACTGGAATTTCATGTAAATTATTCGAAGGGATTACAAAGGCGATTTTGCTTCGTGTTTGTTAAGAGGCAGACAAGCATAAACTTTGTACTTTCCGAATCGTTCGTAGTTCGCGAGTTATCCTTTTGACGTTATCATTCAAATTTTTTTATTAAACCGCTCGAGGTGGACGTTGAAACGGAAGCGCTTTGAATTTTTGTTCGAAGGCGGGCGAGAGTTTTATTTGCACGGTTTCGCGCGATTAATTTCCTTTATACGATCAAACCCGTTAGACCGGGGAAGATAAATCTGACGTGGCGGCCGGGCAGCGGGGGTGGTATTCCATCGCGGCTCGTTAAAAATGGAAATTACCGGCATTTTAAAAAGCTGATCTCGCAGAGAGCGCGCGCGGAAACGAGCGCAATCGGGCTGGAAAAAGTTGGGTAGAATTTGGCCGGGGAAGCGAACTCGGTCTTCCGTTGAAATCCACCGGGCGAAGGTAGCGGGGGCGGGCCGAGGCGGACGGGGAGATAACGAGTCCTTATTATCTTCGTCATCACGTTCGGCTTTCGTTTCACCGGCGATGAATCTCCGCGAAAATCGCCGCGGAAGAATTGAACGAATTCGCCGCCGTGATTTTCCAATCGTCGACTAATGACAGGCATTAAATAAAACCGTCACTGCTCCTACGTCTGACCGCGCGCGTGCTCTTACTACTGATACGTCGTCGCCAGTTACACTATTCCAAATAAAAATCGATGCAAATTTTACATACGAAACGATCGACTCAATATTGAAATTTATAAAAGTGCTCGTATTTTATTTATCGATTAGTTCGTTTATAATTGCTTATAAACTAAGTAAACGATGTTAGAAATTATTGCTGGTCAGGTGGACGTGAAAATTTATAAAAGTGCTGATATTTTATTTATCGATTAGTTCGATTATAATTGCTTATAAACTAAGTAAACGATGTTAGAAATGATTGCTGGTCAGGTGGACATGTATGGATATTGATTTGACTGAATTAAAATTAGTTGAAAATTAGTAGATCAATAGACTAAAATTAGTTTGCGCCGGTAGCATATGATATCTCGATAGAGGTAAACGTAGAGCACGTTTTGACAGGGTTCTATACAGCGTTATTGATATTAACGCGGTGCATTATGCGTTGACTGTAACATTAAACCCAATTCTATGTCGGTATCGATCGGAATCGGTTACAAGAGCGCGGTGATTGGCAGACCTGCGAATGATTAAGCCATGCTAATTGACCGATTACCGCAATTTCGTGTCAACGAACGTGACGCTAGTCTTTAAAGTAACCGAATCAAACGAGTTAACTGACACCATACGAGCTCACGCGCCCGAATTTGATTTGCAATTTTAGATATAATTATGACGACTCGCGCCTATTAGCTAATATAATAATTCCAGTTGCGCAGTTTCCTTCCAATTAGAACTAAACTTCGTACGAGAAGTAGAATCCAGTTTTTGGTAAACGTGATCCAGTTATATATACGTTCCCTCTAATACAATTTGGTAATCAATGGGGGAACAAAAGAAATCCGGTTCAATTTGGCAAGCGGGAACAATCGCGCGTGAAACCGGGAACACCGGTCGAAAAAAGGGAAANATTAACGCTGTGTTTTATTCGACCCATTATACGCGGGTATAATTATTCCGTCGGGGGTACGGACAATAAGTTTTTGATCGAATATTTAATTAAATAACGATTAAAGTATTTGCTGTGTTAGGAATATTCGACGATAGGTGAACAAATTAATCGATTACTCCTAAAGTATTTGAGATAAATGGATACTGCATATGACCTTTTTTGTAGATAATAGTATTACCTACAACTTTTATTGGAACCATTTTTCGAAATTCCGCNCCGTTATAATGTTCCAAATTTTTTCCAAAAATCAACATTTGTCTTGCCATTCTTTTTTGCTTCCCGCAGCGAGATCCTTTTTCTTGCGCGTTCCACCGTGTGGAATTGTACGTATGTGGAAGCGCTGTTGAACGTACGAGCTGGTAAATAGGTCGCGCTTAATTTATTTAATAGATTCGGCAGGGTGTGCAAATTAACGCTGTGTTTTATTCGACCCATTATACGCGGGTATAATTATTCCGTCGGGGGTACGGACAATAAGTTTTTGATCGAATATTTAATTAAATAACGATTAAAGTATTTGCTGTGTTGAGGAATATTCGACCCACAAACTTAATCGATTACTCCTAAAGTATTTGAGATAAAAGGATATTGCATATGACCTTTTTTGTAGATAATACTATTACCTACAACTTTTATTGGAATCATTTTTCGAAATTCCGCGAAAAAAAAATTTTCAATTTTTCTGAGATTTTTCAGATTCTCCGAAATTCTCGTTTTTCCGCAAATACTCCTAAAGCGTTGAACTTACAAGAAAATTGCATGACATCTTTTTTGTAATCGACAATGAGAGCTACAACTTTTGTCTGAAACATTTTTCGCTAACATCAATAGTTAACGAGTTATTTACAAAAAACTGTTTTTTCGTTTTTTGCGAAATACTCGTAAACTATCGATGCTAGCGAAAAATGTTTCAGACAAAAGTTGTAGCTCTGGTTGTAAACTACAAAACAGGTCCTATACAATTTTACCGTAGATCCAACGGTTTAGGAATAATTGACGAAAAACGAAATTTTTTGCCAAAAGTTTGCTGTTTCGACGGTGGGATAGCCGGATTTTATCAATATCAATAAAATACCAATTAATCGTACGTAACTCGTTAAATACCGAAGTTAGAAGAAAAATGCATAGAATCTTTCTTGTAGAGGACGTCAATGTCCACAACTTTTGTATAAAAACCTTTTTGTGTTTTGAGCCTCATTGGGCCCTATTCGCTGTCCCAACGATTACACGAGCACAGCCATTCTTTAATGGTATATTCTCGGTACTAAATTCTCGAACGAAAGATTTCACTTGCAGGGTGTCGTTAAAAAGGAAATTCGACAACATAAATCGCGAGCGACAGGCCTTTGTCCGCGATAATGAGGTTATTTGTAATTCCGCCGGGTCGGCTGATCAGATCTTCCTAATTTCCTGGATCCACCCATTTAAAATTCCGCTCGCGTGCTCGCGACTCTCTTTCTGAACGGCGAAACGACGGAGTCAGAGCCGTTGCGGGAAACGGCGGAAAGAAATGTGGAGCGTGAACCCGGCAAGTTTACAGGGATGGGAAATTGAAAATAAACAGCGCAAAACGCGGTTAACGGACACGTGTTAACTTCTAACGAGCGATCCGAATGCTCTGGATTAAATTGCGAAACAGGAAACTTGCGCCGTCGCGAATAAAAATTAAAGTATAGGGAGATATCGCGGTAACTTTATACGGGGCTCTTTTAAATTTGTTAAATGGTCGAAAATACGAGGGGGGAGGAGGGACGGGAATTAAATTATAAGTTTAAAAAATGGGCTCGCTGTCTGCCGGGAAAATTTGAAGCCGCGGCCACCGCGGGACAATAGGAAAATATTGTCGCGAGTTAAGCAAAACGTAAACTTGGCCGCAGTTTCCCTTGAAATGCAAAACATGACGGTTCTTTGTCCGACAAATGCAGCGGACACTAAATTATGACCGGAATAATCTCGTTATTTTACACTCTGCGGGAGGTTACGACGTTTCGAGCGCGGCATCGCGAATATTAATGAACGTTTGTTTTTGCCTACCGGTGGAAGTTATTCCAAAGTGTTGCCGAACAGAGAAGACCCCGGGATCCCCTGTTATTTCGCAAAAAGTTCGCCGCCCTCTCTCGTTCCCGGAAAACAACAATATTTGCGTTGTGTCGTACGCAAAATTAAGCAACTTCACAGACGCTTCCTGAAAAAAAGACTGCGACCACTTTCCTTTTATCATCCTTGTACTTTTCCAAATGAAATGATGCTCCTTCTCCTTAAACCGAGCAAAACGACACGTTCTCCGTTTCTTTCTACCCTCGTTTTTTCCTTTTTTTTTTTCTTCTTTCGTTCATTCCATTTCTCCTTCTCGTTGTTTCTCGTTTGCACGGGTTTCTCTGTCGCGAAACTCCGGCCTGCCTGTTTTCTCACCCCCCTCCCTCCCGCGACCGAAAGCAATTTAATCAAAGTCCATCTCGTTTCTGTTCCTTCCGGTCCTATCGGTCTCACTAGCTTTTCTTTTATTTGCGCCCGGGCTTTCGGCCTGGCCGGCGGTGGTCGCCGCCCCTCTGGACAAACGGAAATTTGAATAATCCTCCCGGTAAGCCTCGTTAAATGCCGCCCAATGAAATTTGATGTTGATCGGGACGGCCGTTAGTCACGCAATTACGTAATTGCGGTCGCGGGATTATTCAATTATCGACGCCGCTGCGTGCCGAAAAACGGCGACAATTAAAACCGCGGCCACTGATTAACCCCGGGATTTTTCGACATCTTGACTCGCAATAAATTTCCCCGGGAATTTACAAACCGGGCGAATGATGAAATTTCCCATTTGGCAAAGATGAAAATGAAAATGTTGGAGATGGCCAGCCAAAAAAGTTGACGCTCCAAGCCGGGCGCGGCTTAACCGTAAAAAATGCACGGCTTTTTCACTTGACATAAAATGTCGAATGAAAATGTGCATGCGCAATTTCGCGCCCAGCCTTTTTTACATACGTATCCATGTACGTACATATGTGTGTAACGTTCACACTCGGCCGCGTCGCGGATACGCGCCCATGTCAAAAACTCGGACTTTTTTCTGATCTTGCATCGCTTCCCAATTTTTTTTATCCGCCGCTTTGTTTTTTATCGCCGCACATAACGCGAATGAATTTCGAGGAGATAAAACATTTTTGCCCCATTGCATTTTTTTCGTCCAGGAATGTCCCGTTTTTTGAAATTGATACGTGCCGACGGGGGGGCCGGGGGGTCGTCCGTTCGGAAAGGTGCGAGTGATAAACCGTGATCTCGTTAATTAAGGATAGAGCCGCAATTTAGGAAATTGCGCCGAGCGCATTGATTCTGTTTTTCGTTTATTAGATCGCGCGGCCGCCGAGATAAATTAAAGCAATTTCTGGCCGCAATACAACTAAAAGCCTCTCCTTGGGGAAGCCTCCGCTTGAAAGCTTTCCACGGTTTCATTAAATATTGTTTTCGAAAGGTGCGAGCCTCCGGGGTTGCTTGTTCCGCGTCGTGTTAACGTTCCACGCTTTTGCTATTGACACACTCCCCGGAGACAAACAGTATTGTTTGGTCATCTGTTTAAAAAAAAGTTTACCCCATTTCCTCACGCGTTTGCGTTTCCCACCGCCGAACAACCGGTAAAAATCAGATCACTCTCGAATTAAATTACCTGCTCGCTTTGATCAAAAAACTTTATTAACAAACTAGTTGGTAAATTGAATGAATGAAAGCACGCGTGCGTGTCAAAACAATTTTTTAATTACTTATTTTAATAAAATTTCAATTTACGGTAAAATTCGAACTCGAGGGGCAAAATTCTTGGCAATTAACTGTTCACTTCTGGCGTTTGGACGCAGAAAAGGGTTGAATGGGACGCGGGAGATATTTTTAGTGAAAGGGAATGAAATCAGGGGGGGATTGAATTCGAGCGATAGAGAATTGGGTAATTTCGAGCTGGGCTTAACGCTCTCGACGGTTCGTGGCGATCGACGCGGCCGAGGTTCCGGGGAATCTTTGGTGGTTTCGAGAAATCCAAGAAAATCTCCCGGATTTTCTTGCGGCATTGTCGCAGACGGCGCGACGAGTAAAAAGGGTAGGAATGCCGTGGGCCGCGGGGGTGGCGAAAAGGGTGCGGTAAGCAGCAAGAAACTCGGATCGACTACCCGATGGTACCGTGGCCCGTGTACCAGATGTTCGCCGCTACCGTCGATCCTCGAATCGACAAGCTCAGGAAAACTTTTTTCCGTCCACCACCTGATCCTGTCTATTTTTACCTGATTTACAATCTGCAGAAGCTTTTAGCGTCGTGCTGCTCTATTATCCCAAGCTCCGAGCCTTTAGACAAAGTTCAGAAAATTCGTAATTAGCTTTCAGTAACTCGAAACGCAATTCTATAGAAATTTCGTTATATTATTTTATACTTTAGAGTGTAAAAAATAATGATTCGTTCCGGGAACTTTTACGAATTCGTATCGGAATTGCGTTACGTAGGTCGCATGCAGCTTCTTTGGAGGATTAGGCGAGCTGACATCGTATAGATTTCCCATAAGCGTTTTCTGATTGCTGTTTGGAAAAGCGAGCGGCACCGGATTTTCGCGATACGAGTGTTCATAGATCCCCGGGCGCGAAATTTCAATGCCGAACTGTACCATCCGCGCGTATGTTTTTTGTTCAAATATTGGCAGTGGGATTCGACGGTTCGCGTGGCTGTAACGAGATCATAAGTTTCCATTCGTCCGTGAATAGGATTTGTCTAGCGTATAGTTGCCAGTTAAATAAGCCTGGGTTCATTCGGCCGGAAGTTACGATTATATCCGAGAATTATAACTGGCCGGTTGATTTAACAGCTTCATTAACATTTTAACATTAATTCTTGCATATCAGCATGATAAGTGTATTGCAGATTTTTATTCAAGGTCAAATTGTTTAGCAAAGAATTTCTTTAATCCTTCAGATAATATATATATATTTATATATTTTGCTATTTCTATTTTTTAACGTTTTTCTATGTGTAAATTTCGTACGTGGTTGTTAAATAAACGCGGTTATGTACTTTGGATAGGATTAACTCCGCGGCTTATTTAAATACTAAAACGGTTTTCATGACTGTAATTACATCTTGCCGTTTGCGTTTATCAAAGAAAACCGTGAGGCGATTGAGACACGTTAGATTCATTAGAATATATACGGGAACTTCTACGTGGATAGTAATATAGACCGTTGGCAAACGTTCGTTTGCAACCGTGTACTTTGCTGACTGTGCCCGGTTTATTTTAATGCATCTCCAAACGAGGATAACCGTCGCGTCGCGCACTTCCCGCTACCACTACCCCCGAAACGAGATTAAATTTATACGTCGACTGTTTAACTTATGAGCTAGAACCGTTTTCGAACTCGGCCACCCGTTCCTAGTACAAGACGATGTATTCACATCCGGATTTACATTATCAAAAAATATGCCACCATTTTTCTTTCTGCTATTCCCTTGTGACGAATGACCCGCTATCGAGTTCATGCATAAATTTCTTTGGGTAAAAAAAAAA